>JAVJIF010027821.1:0-98489 GCA_038442645.1 Agave tequilana
ATGGCTTCTCTAGACATGTTCCGATTTGATTGAGAAATTCACTCAGTAGAAATTTGTATATGCAGTTGGAAAGCTGCAAAGGGCCTGTCTGAAGGATCCAGTAAAGGTTTGTTTGGCCTTGTGTGTTCATACATATTTGTTTTCAGTCCTAGCTGACATAATGTCAATTGATATTTTGCGCAAATTCTTTCAGGTTGAGGCTTCTGCAAAATATTCCACTGTTGATACCTGCGAGCAAAGTTTGCATTGGTTCCTGCGAAGTTTAAGGTTTTTCCTTACACTATCTTAGATGGTTAGGCTGCAGTATATGGGAGTATTTTATTTGCCAATCTTACTGAATTGATTTAAAAGGATATTTGTAATTTTGTTGTCCATTTAATATAACATGTATGTGTAGAAAAGCTAATACCCCTGGAATGCGTGTCAGATGCAATGATAGGCCGCTAATTAATAAATATCATCAAAATAAAATTGAATTAAATAATTGATTTTGTTTATAGGAGATTTCTCTTATTGTATGTAATATTCGTTATCTCATGTTTGAACAACCAATAAATGTAGAGTCTTTTATGATAGCATAAAATGAAAACTCAACCTAATTCTCGGAGAACATTTAATTTTGTATTTAATATTCTTCTCCAGAAATAGGAGATTTCTATTATTGTATTTAATAGTCATCTATCTTAAGTTTTAATATACCAATAAATGTGAAATCTCATTTAACTTCATAAAACAAAGGTGGCCCATAAGTTAGTGCGATTCTCTTTAGTTGCTTTGAGTTAATTTTGTGAAATATACTCAAAGCATTGATAATGAAGATTTTGCCACTTTTTTGTCCCCTGTTTAGGCTATTTTGAGGTGATCCATAACATAATTAAATATTTCATTTGTCTTGAGCCAACCAAATCTACACATCCTATGATGAATTTGGTATGGGCTTTGCCAACCTGTCAAACCATACCAAGACAGGGAGATTTGTGTGTGCTGTTTTGTTTTCTTTCTTTTTTTTTTTTGGAGGGGGGAGGGGTTCATTCTTTTTCAGCATATGAGGACGAATGTTTACATGGGATAAGTTGTCTAATGTCAAAAAAAGAAAAAACCAACCTGTTATTGTATTTACGTGGGATAATTAAATTACTATCCTTGAGTTCTTCATTTACCTTTTTTTTGGAGTGTTTAGATAATTGCGAAAAATGTCCAAGTCCACTCTAAGATGAGTGCTTTTTCTATTCTGACTTCAGAGTGGTCGGGGGATCTAAGCAAGAGGTGTTGCATGCTTTTGATAAAGAAATAAGTCAAATTATTTGTCTACTACATCTTGAATGTATACTTTTACCTCTTCCCTAATTGCAAGATTGCTCTACTCAAGACATATTTTGAATATACAAAAGATGGACATTTGATGGACATATATGATCTTTCCCATTGTTCAAATTCTACCTGTGCATTTTAATGAAGAGAAATTGGGTTCAGGTGTGTGAATATCTAATGTGAACTTCAAATATTAAAATGGAAGTTGTCATAAAAGTTCCGGTTAACATCATCCTCTTTGCTGTTCATTTCTGTTTGAATTCCTCTTTTTCTGTTACACATAAAAAAGGGTGATTCCTTTTTTTTTTTTGGTGATCACTTCCAGTTCTTTTTCGTCTACCCCTTGTCACACGTACACCCTTAGCTATAATCAGACAACGCTGGTTTACTTATTTGCCTTTGCATCCAATGGCCATACCTTTTCAATTGACTCAACAGAAGTTTGTTTTAGCTGACCCCTTGTCAACATGCCTTCAGCTACTATCCCTCAACTGGTGCATCCACTAATTCTCTAGTGGATGATAATCAATTATAAGGATATGTTTTTGTCTCCTGGGAGTGCTGCTATTATATGCATGCTCATTCTCACCCACCTAAAAGGAGGGGACTTGGTCAGCATGAGTTAAAATTCAAATTGTTTTTCGTGGTTTGAATGGTTTAGGTATTGACTTTATCTTGTGAATTTGATACTTAGGAATGAAGGAATTGTGGTTAGAAGAATGCTGCTATTATATGCATGCTCATTCTCACCCACCTAAATGGAGGGGACTTGGTCAGCATGAGTTAAAATTCAAATTGTTTTTCATGGTTCGAATGGTTTAGGTATTGACTTTAATCTTGTGAATTTGATACTTAGGAACGAAGGGAATTGTGGTTAGAAGTTAATTGAGAATCCAAGTCATTGTACAATCCTGTGGAAGCATTCATCGACTTTAATGTATTCTGATATTTTTGACTGCAGATTAAACCAAGTTATTGTGAAAAAAATGTTCATTTTGCTCTTCAATTTTTTAAAACATATGCTCTTTTTGCCTTTTGCTTTTTTTTTTTTTGTCTGTGTTTGTGTGTGTGTGTGTGTGTGTGTGTGTGTAGATCGATAATCATCAACACTTTGAACCTTCAGAGTTCAGTCTAGATGGCTTTTTATATACTTCTAAGGGCGAATTCTTCTAAACCCACCATAATCCCTCTGATCCTTCCTCTAAAAACCTCTTTCCATCTTCCCAGTATACTATTCTGTATTTGATTTCCCCTCTTTCCAAACTCTCCCTCTCTTCCCCACATGCTATATTATTTGAACTTTATATATTTTGCATAGTTTTTGGAGAAGAAAATTTTAGATATATCGTGATCCAACCCCTCAACTATATAACCCCTACTTTTTTAATTAAACAGTTAGGCCAATGCTCTTTTAAATGGGCACAAGTTTCAACATGCTGATCTTCATCTTGGTTACATGGATTTAAGTCACCTAGGATTGTTAGTGGTTCACTAAACTTAGATGAGAAAAACTATCATGCCTATATTGGAGCTATCAGTTTTTGTTTCATGCAACCATTGCTTCATTTTTTAATCATTCAACTTTTGAATTGTTTTTTCTGTTCAATGTGTTTGGTGGCATTATTACCATCTGTTATTTATTGAATGATGGAAACATCCAAATTGTAGCAGTGGATTTATAATCAGATTTTTGGGAACAATTTGTAAATTAATATTTGATTATAAACAACACATTGCATTGCTTGTTATGGCTCTATTATAACAGAAAAATATAGTATATATTTGAGAAAACAAATTAGAAACATGTATGATAAATTTAGTGACATCCTATGTACTAATGTTTTTTTTAGCATCAATTACATCATGCCGCTACCTTCTCCCATCTAACATGTATGGTGGCCTTTGCCTCGGTTATCTGTTATGGAGTAAGGTACATGATATAACATTGATTTTTAACCTGAAAAATTTACACACGATACAAACTACACATTGCTGGTTTGATATTAGTATATTACCGTGGCAATAGTTTATGAAAGATTCGTGCGGAATTGTTCATGTTAAATTTAGTGATGTCTGGAAGACTGAACAGTCAACTCTTTTCCTGTCACTAGTCCTTAAATTGATAATTTTTTCCTGTTCTTTTTTGTGTCAGGCTCTGAATTGATACCTTTATTTCTCCAGGATTGCTATCTTGTATATCCTGACCGAGATGACTGGAAGTACATCGATGATTTTCACTCGCACTTGTGAGGCAACACGACTACTTGCTCTACTTCTCCGTGAACTAGGTTTTAAATCCATCCCAATTAGTGGTCAGATGAGCCAGGTTTTTTATTTTCTTCAACCTTAAAACATTTGAATCAACTGATAGACTTTAGAGTGTAATTTCACCCCTTTCTGTCTTCCTTCTCAGATTACATAGAGTGTGATCTGTTAAGCTTATAGTCTGCAGTAATACCTCAATTCTCTATCTATATTTTCATGGTTATTTCTATTGACAGCAAAAGCGGTTAGGAGCCTTGAACAAGTTCAAAGCTGGACAGTGTGAGATTCTTGTATGCACGGATGTGGCTAGTAGAGGCCTTGACATTCCTTCTGTGGATCTCGTTATTAACTATGATATCCCCACCAACTCTAAGGTTAGGTGTTGTTTTTCATGCTTTTCTTTTTCTTTTTGGGTTTTTTCAATTTGCTTGAACTTCAAAGTCCTGGTTTACAGTCAATTTCTGGTGCTTGAAAGAAAAAAGTATTAAAGCGTGCAGCAGGAATATATGCTGAAGTTAAAGTTATTATTGGTGCTGAAACATCAGTAGCATTTCAGTAATAGCTTTCAATTGCAATGTGTGGTTGATTTTTCCACATGTTTGAAGAATCAATTCTGTTGGACTTGTTCTTTTCCTAGTTGAATAAACTTTTCTGTACGCATCTCTTGCATTTTTAAGGAGACAGAATGCGCTATATGGTTCCACTAACATGCCAAAACTTTTCAAGTTTTATTTATTGCCTTAAGATAAGTTTTACCGCATCTTAACTTTTCTAATTTTGGTGAAGTATGTTGAGGTTCATCATTCTCTCGGCAACCTTTATAACATCCAAAGAGTCTGCAGCTAGTAGCATGCTTGTGACTGAAAAAGAAGTTCCATTCATTTAAATCTAAAGAGTTGTCAATCTGATATGGTTTTGCATGTTACATTTATTTGGATCTTTCCTGATCATCATCTGTACTTTTCATTTTCGTTTTTGTTTTAATCTGGGCTGGTGCTTAGCTCAGACTCAAACAAGTAGATATCATTCAGGTTTTGAAGTTTGACAACTATTGTTTTTAAGCATATAATTTGGGTGTTCTGAAATTTAATTATTAATTAAAGGAAAAATAATTAATGTGGAGTTATAGGATTACTGAAACTTGATGCTAAAGAAATTTTGATTATTAATTAAAGGGAAAATAAGTTTACGTGCAGTTGTAGGATTACTGAAATTTAATGCTAAAAAGCATAGCTGCACTATTCAGTCTTTAATAAAAGTGAAAAATGAAGAAATATCTTGGTGTGAAATAATTGGCAATAGCTTTTAAACCATGATCATATAATATAGTTAATGATACTGTATGTTACGTGCTACAATGTGTCTTGGAAATGATCTTTCAATGATATTTGACGTTGGTTTGGTCTGATCCAGCAAAAAGCTGAACTATCTCCTCCTGTGGAGTTTGGATCCGACAAACCATCACAATGTTGTGTCAATTTCACCCATACACACAAAATCAAATTGAAGATCCACTATATTCATGTTGATCTATATCATTTGCGTGCCTAAAAACAAAAAAAAGTCGTGTTTTTTTTTCTTTTAAACTTGCTCGTCAAGTAGGAACAAAGTGGACTGCGATAGTTGCGAATGCTTAATTTTATGGTCTAGAATTGCTTGAAATCTAAAAAATTGTTGCGTAAGGAATTTAAAGCGTTTAAATCATAATCAAATGTTGGATCAACAATTTGCATGTTCCAAACCATAGATTCAAGTAGATGTTGTTTTTGGCTGTCCATTTTGTGCTACTTAATATATGGTGAAGAAGGCTCAAAATGCATTTGATTTTTCATTTCTAGGCATTTCAAATTATGTTGATCAACTTTAATGGAGTGCAAGTTCCATTTAAACAGTTATTGAATTTGAACCCGAAGGATTAGCTTCCAAATCCTTGTGAAAGTAGTTTTCAAATATAACACGTGTAGTCCAATTTCAATCTAGAATCAACTAAAGATAATATGTTACACGACAAAAGATTCTATGATCAAGATTAAAGCTAAAGGCAAGCTGATACACTCAGTCTCACGTTATGGACAATATTTAAATCGATAAAATATTAGAGATTAATTATCAGACTCGAAATAACTGATATGAATTAGAAATGTATTTACTAAGGATCTCGTAAGGCCTCAGTTACATGTAGCGGATGCTGATGCATAGATCTCGTTGTCACGAACGCAATGGCTCGACGATTGCCCGAATCAGAGTCCATATGTGCAAATTATGATCTGAAAACCAATATGATGCCTTAACGGGTCTGTTTGGTGTTGCGAGTCTGTTTACTGTAGCTTGCGGGTCCTAGGACTGTAGCACACCGGTCCGATACTACAGCAGTGCTGTCTACAAAATTTGAATTTTCTTTTGTCAAAGAAATTGAGAATTAGAAATAAGGTTTGGGAATGAGATTAGAAATTGAGATTATGATTGAGAGAGTGGGGAAAGAGATTGTGAATAGGATAAAATAATTAGAGTTTTACACTCTAATTAAGGTTTCGCTAAGGGCTTCACACAGATAAATTTGGGATATCTCAAAACTCACACAAATTTAAAAATTTTTCTTTATATTATTCATAGTCTTTATTGATTGATACAAGAGGCCTTTTAAAGGCATGTACAAAATTGAATACAACTCAAATTAAAACTCCTAATTAAGACAGAATTACAATTTTAAAATAAAAACTAAACTCTTAATAAAATACTACTCCAAATAAAGAAACTCAAATAAGAAACTAAAATTACAGTGTTCTATTATTATTGAGAAACTGGAACAAGGTGTCCTCTACTAGTGATACACGGGCCATACACATCGTTAGATGTCCGCATCATTCTTTCCTTGCTAGAGAGAACTCCATCCGTCAAGTTAGAAATAGTTTTCATACTGCTTTAAAATTTTATGATCAATCTTCGTCAGTTCACGTCGGTTTAGTCATGCATCATCAATTGATATTTTTTTCTGTCAAAATCAATTGGCGACAAGAGCCGACAATAAGTGGTGACAGAAGGTGGCGTCGGCTGTAGAGTTGGGGAAGGAAAAGAACGAACGATAGTTGCGGTAGGAGTAGCATAGATAATGGCCGTTTCGGCCAGGAAAACAACACTAAACTCTTTAATCACTGGAGTGATTTTTGGGGGAAAATGCTATTAGAGGCTGCAATGGGAACTCCGTCAATAATGATAATCCTAATGAGATTGGTACATTTGTCAACTATATGTCCATAACCTTGACACTTATCACATTTAACATTGAGAGACTTCTTTTTGATGTCTTTGTTTTGGTGGTCCTTAATATCATGCCTAGGTGGGGTATAACGTTACTAGACTTAGGAGGTTGAATAGATGAGGGATGTTTAGATTCGTAGAAATATGGTGGCACATATTTAGTAATGAGTTTATCTTTCATATATTCTCAAGTTTCAATCGGTCGTTAAGTTCGGGCTTTTCCGTCTCTTTCCAAATTTGTCCAGTATTGGCTAGCTTGTTCATTCAGTTTTGTGATAGTAAACTTGGCTTTCTCAGCTTCAGAAAATGGGTATTTGTTGAAGTATATGTCTATACTTTGTAGTCAATTTAGAAAAACTTGAGGATCTCTTAAATAATCAGATTAATTCAGATGACCATCAAAAGTTGGTACATCCATAGTGTTGTGTGAGAATTCTTATATGCAATTTTTATTTTTTTAAAATGCAAGAAAGCGGTAAAATTTCCTAACAAGTGCCTACGAGATGCGGAAGCAGTAATTATTTTTGGATTTTGAAATTTTTATTTTGTTTTGAGTAAAATCTAAACTAAATGCAAGCCAAAAAAATAAACGTGGCTAATATGCGCAAATCCTACCTAACCGTGCACTGATGCCAAACTGATGTGAAATGTGTATGTGTGTGAAAATCAGCAATAAAACACTCAATCAACGATTCACTAACATGAAACGATAGTTGTAGGAAATGATTACAACTGATAAAGCAGATGAATGTACAAAATAACACAAATAGATTAATCCAATTTCGATCAAGAATCAACTAATGATAATATATTATGCGACAAAAGAGTTTAAGATCAAGATTAAAGCTACTAAATTCAAACATAATAAGATACACTCAATCTCACGTTTGTAGACAACAGTTAAATTGATAAAATATTAGAGACTGATTATCAAACTCGAAATAACCAATATGAATTAGAAACGTATAATCGAGGTGAAATCGGCTCGGAAATATAGTGTTTAGAAACTATAGTTGGAAAGTGCTAGGGTTCCTCAATACTATCGCCATAGCAAGTGGCTATGCGGGTCGTGATCCTGCGATAGAAGCATTTAAATGTTCTTTTTAATTTACTAATATCAGTTAAAATGTTTCTTCTTAGTTTTTGAAATCAAAATGAAAGGAAAAGAGTTAAATTAAAAATCAAAAGAGGAGAAAAAATATTGGTGTTTGTTTTAAGTCAAAAGAATAACTAGGTTAAAAGAGAAAGAAATATGAAGGGGTTGGTTTTTGAAAGTGTTTCTAAACTATGAACTAAAAAGAGAAGAAAATAAAGCCTGTCTCTTTTGGCTGATTACTTACCTAGATCGCCAACGATGTTTTACCTTGATTCGGAGGTGATTAGCACATAACCTATAAGATTGAATTCAGTCCCCCTCTGTATTATATCATCCAGTGTTCTAAAAATCGGTTTCATTATTCGTGTGGTCCCACACTGAATAATGATTAATCGGAGATTAATTATGGATTAATTATTTTTAAAAATTTAATATATTTAATTATATTTATACACAACTACATATGAATATATACAATTAATTATTAAAAATACCTAAATATTATACAAGACAATATCTAGATGTGAAGTTATAAACCATGATATGATGAATAAGACAATATGAATAAATAGTAAAAGAACTTATCTCTTTACATTAGTAATCCAAGATTTCAAATTTTGCAACACAAATATAAATCAAAGAACTTACTTGCAAAATAAGATAAATAAAAATTAATCAGTTTATCAATCAAAATAATGAGCTTTAAAGAATGATGGAGAAAGATTGCTAAATAAGTTAGTTTGAAAATAATCAAAAATAATAAACATAAGTATCACTTTATGCAAAAATATATAATAATAAAATATCATAATTCATCTACTATTTAATAAATAACAGTTCATCTACTATTTAATAAAAGATCATTATCAAATCATCAACATCACAATATAAACTACTTAGTGATCCAACACACAAAGTGATAAGTTTTTCAAATAAAAAAATATGAAATACCTAAATGATTATTGGGGATTAATCAATTAATCGGGCATTAATCGGAGATTAATCGTTTTGGACTCGATTAATAGCTCGAGCGCATAATCAGAGCGATTAACGTAATATTAAGCGGGCTGGCACTGAATAGGATTAATCGGCCGATTAATCTGATTTTTAGAACAGTGATATCATCAAGACTACGACGAGTAAGCATGAAATGATACAACTTAAAAGGAGGAATCCATTATCATGAGCTATCAGTGACACTTGCAAAGGCAAGACAATTCCGAAGCTGTTAGACTCACTTGGATTGCAATCAAATCAAAATAAAATATTAAAAACAAGAAGAAAACAGAATGTAAACTTTGATTAGATTGAAAAATGATAAAAGAATAGCAAAAATTATATTGGTGTCACTCTCAATACATTTCTTCCTTTCCTTCTCTCATGAATCTCTTCTCTAATCTAAGTTACATAAAGAAACAGTAAATTACATAAGAAAAACAAAAACTTTAAGTTAAACTAAAAACAAAAACTTAAACTTACTTCTCTGCTGGAGTGATGCCTTTTGCCTTCTGATTCGTGCAATATTTATAGTTGAAATGGAGAGTGAAGAGTGATGGGGTCAAATCGCCCCAACAGAATTGATATTGCCGCGGAAATCCGCAACAATATAATCTCAGAGGATTGAGCGTTTTAGCTGTGATCTCCTATCTTATTACACTATGTTCTCTGATAATTTAGACTCTAGATTTCTGGATTTGTCATTATCTCCTTGATTTCTCCAGCTAACAAAACAAATCCAACTAAATTCGATTTAATCGGAAATATCTGTGATTATCTTCATTGGGTTTTTTAGTTTGAGCTCTAGATTTGGCAATATTCCCGTTGATATTCAAGTAACAAAATAGATTCATATAAATCTGATTTAATTAGTCTTTATTTGGTATTATCTTTTCTCCCTCCATAAATATTCATCTGAACAAATTTAACATTAAGACAAGCTAATTAGCAGAATTTATTGCAAGATGGATGTAGGAATGTAATAATAGATATGTAAAATATGTGTACAATCAACATACCTATTGAGATTAACGTGAGACCTCAGTAACCTGTAGCGGATGCCGATACGGAATCAGAGACCGTATGTGCAAGTCACTGCCTGAAAATCAATATGATGCCTTAACGCGTATGTTTGGTGTTGCAGGTCTGTTTACTGTAGCTCACGGGTTCGAATACTGTAGCAGACCGGGTTCGGTTATGTGGCAACATTGTAAAAAAAATTTCTGTAGCTTTTTTGATTTTATTTTGTTAAAGAAATTGAGAATTAGAAATAAAAGTTTAGAAAGGGATTAGAAATTGAGATTAGAGTTTTGAGAGTCTCAAAGAGGATAAACTAGTTAGGATTTCACACTCTAATTAGGGTTTCTCTAAGGGCTTCACACACAAAGAGAGAAATTTGAGATCTTAAAGCTCACACGAATTTGAGAAATTTTCATTATATTATTCATTGTCTTCATTGATTGATACTAGAAGCCTTTTATAAGCTTGTATAAAATTGAATACAACTCAAATTAAAATTCTTAATCAAATAGAATTACAATTTCAAAATAAACACTAAACTCTTAATAAAAACAACTCCAAATAAAGAATCTAAAATTACGTAAAGTTCTTTTAATACTGGAAGACTGGAACAAGGCATCTTCTCCACCAGTGATACATGTGACATACATATGGCTCGATGTTCGCATCACCCCCCCAACCCCACTCACCCACACACTCGTGCGTTATATATTATGGGTACTAATTACCTGTCATCTGCACAGCTAAAACAATGAAGTATTTACTCACAGCTGTCTTTTTTACCTTTAACCTGTATTAGAATTACAAAAAACTACTATGGAATTTCATCACTTTTGCAGGAAACTGCCATAAACATGCTTTATGATGCATATACTGCCATATGACAATGGAAAACAGGGTTAAAAAAAAAATGTAATTTTGCCCCTTTCAATCATGTTGATTGATGTCAAGTGCCGAAATAAAGGAGTTTCTCCAAATTAGTACTTATATAATGAGATGTTTTGGGATTTTTTTTTGATTTTTTCAGAGATATAATTTATTTGATTTTTTTTCTTTTGAGTTTTTCACTTGATACTAATTAAGTCTGTTTATTATTAAAGTAAGATATCAGTAAAAAAGAGAAACATGACTTTTCAAGTGTAGGGCATATGGATTGTAGTTTGCTGAAAAGCAAGTGCAATGTTTGTGGCAGTTATGCATAATTATGGTAATTTATGCAATGCCGATGATAGTTCATGGTAGTTTTTGTAAGTTAGCCATGTTATTAGTCTCTTGCGTTTCAGAGAATTTGACAGATCCTACGGTGTGTGCACTTGATCTTATGCATTGCAATGTAATATAATTGGTGATTGTCCTAAGTTTATTAGTTTTACATTTGACACCTCCATGGAATCAATTTATTGATGAGCTGCTTATTATTTCAAGAATCTCCACACATCTTATGTCCTGGCAAACTGTTAGGGTATATATTTTCCGCATTGTACTGACTTTAGTTCAATATTTGCTACTTGACCAATTATTCTTTATATCCTCTGAAGGATTATTTCCATCGCATTGGAAGAACAGCGCGTGCTGGCCGATCTGGGCTTGCTATTTCATTAGTGAGTCAATACGAGGCGGAATGGTATCTACTGATTGAGAAGCTCCTAAGTAAGCATCTTTGCATCCTTTTTTTCTTTTTTCTTTTTTGTTTCGTTGGGGGAGGGGGAGGATTTTTTTTCTTTTTCTTTTTTTTTTGGGTGGGGGTAGGGGGGTGGGGGGGGGGGGGGGGGTGGGGGGGGGGGGGGGGGGGGGGGGGGGTGGGGGGGGGGGGGGGGTTCATTGCTAGAAATATTGACTTGTCACTGTACTGAAGCAACTACTAATATTTCTATGATCTATTTTTTCTTTCTAAAAGACAAGAAACTGCCAGAGTTCCCTGTTAAAAAAGAGGAAGCTATGATATTTTTAGAGCGTGTATCAGAGGCTAGACGGAGAGCTCAAATGGTAACTTCTCTCTCCAATATGTTTTGGTGTTATCTTTTGAATTAAAGCTTTTCCTGTTTAGTAAGGATTCATGTAAAGATCTATTCCAAGCCCATTATAAATCTGTTGATCCAGATCAGATTGCAACACTGATGAGTAAAAGTGATTGTAAACAATAACCTAATGATTTGATAATTTTGGTTTGGAATTAAAGAGTACTTGATGTTTCAACATAGAATAACTAATAACACAACCATTTGAGATGCATGTAGCTTGGAATTAAAGAGTACCGGAACAGTAGACCATATCCTCGTGTTAAGTCTATTGCGGGCCTTCTGATTTTAAAAACATCAACTTACAGAAAATCAGTACTTCTCCACCTGTTCCTAATGATTTTTTTGGGGAACCAAGAATACACTACAATAAAATATATGCATGTGTAAACTTAAAATTTCAGTTCAGCGGTAGAATGAGAACACTTATGCTGTGTCCCTATGTTTTTATTCAACTCTTGGTATGACCAATGCTCGATTTGACATAAAAGTTGTCAGTAAACTGCTATCTTCAGCCAAAACATAGTAGGGCGCTAGGGTTGCTAGTTTGTGTTTTTTAAGTCATAAATGGATATATTTTAAAGTCGTAGCTCAATCTTTCTAGTTTATGTTTGAAAATATTATTTCTGCATTTATTTCTTGTGTTGTCGATTTGAATATTTTCTTTGGACTATTTTCTTCTCATTGGGGTAAAAAGTATTTTTGGTGACGGTACTGTCTTTTTTTCGCTGTAGGCTGCCAAGGAAAGCTACGGCAACAAGAAGAGAAGAAGAGGCGGAGATGACGGAGGGGATGAAGAGGTCGAAAATTTTGCTACGCAGACAAGGAAACCGAAATCATCCAAGAAATCAAAGAAGAGGTGATCGTGAAGAGACGGTTGAAAATTTTGACTTGTTATTGACTGTGACCACCCCCCACGTTGAAATGTTGGGAAATTTAATCCTCTGTAGGTTTTTGTCTTGTTAAATTTTCTTGCATGGTGAATCCAGGATAGGTGAATGATTTTGTATTATCTGGATCTCTGTTTTGTAGTTGATCTATATTTAGCTCCGCTGCATGTGCGAAGCAGTCTCTGTACAAATTTTGGTGTCAAAAACTATGAAAAAACAGTTGCAAGAAATTTATGTTTGTAGAAACAAATATTGTTTTGCAGAATGACTCCCAAGTGAAATATGAGGTGGTGGAGAAATGTCATGTAAATTTTTTGATAAATCACGTTTTGTGAACATGGTAAATTTCTGTTGATGTTTGGCTCAACTACTGTTCTCTGTGCCCCATTGATCACTGACCCATAGGTTCTATAATTCACAGACAGATTAAAAAGACAAAAAGGAAGTTTTTGAAGGTGATAGATATTAATTTCTTAAAGTTACACAAGATAATTTCTAATAAATCAAATAAATGTTTTGTGTTTCTTCTCAATGATTTGATTATATAATGTTTTTTAGAGCAATTTTGTTAATTTGTTATGTTTAAAAATTTGAAGAACACAGGCTAATCTTGATGAATGAAAATAATTTGGCTTGAACAAATAAAACTTGGCTCGACTAAACCTAGCAGTTCACAGTGTGTCACTGGTTTTGATGAATATAAGTTACTAAACTCGATTAGTAGTTTCATCTTCTCATATTCTTCTCCACTTCTCACTTCGAAGCCCTTTGCGTTCTGAAGGCTTCAGCACCGCACTTGAAGCTCAAAAGAGATCATCCTAGATCCCGCCGACAGTTATGTAGCTTCGTCCTTCTTCATGTTCTTAAGATATAATGCCTCTGTCAATGCGGATAATTATGGACAGTGGCAGATTTTTCTGCATATAAATCCCAACCAACCAGTGCTAGTGATCTTGACCGTTATAACAAATTCAGCACGTGCAAATCGTGCAGTTACAAAATCTACAAATCTACAATTTTGCCTCTACGCCAGCTTCCATGTCAGGTACATAATATCATTCTTCTCCAAGGAGTTGGAGATCGCATTCCTGATCCTCAGAGCGTGCGCACAATCCGTTATTCTAGTAGTTTTCCTATGCTAATCCACCCTGCTACCCTAGCAGTTAGCATGTACCAGTCCACCTCGCTATAATAGCAGTTTCCTTTGTGTTAATCTATAACCACTACACTAGCAGTTTCCCCTGGGCTAGCTCATCAAAACACCGACAATTTTTCTCTGCTCGGTCCTCCCACCTTTCCACCTAATGATTCTCACGCCCGAGGGTCTTAAGCCGAAACCACACCGGTGCTCCTAACCTTTCAGATGTCTCTTCTCTGTGTCCTCTGACAGGTATAATCGGGAGCATCCAGATGCTTGCGGCGGAGACTCATCCCACCGCAATCTGATGAGATTTTTTTTACCACACTAATATTTATAATATAGAGGTTGTAATCATTTGGGGTATCTACTTACGCGTATACATAAACCGTATAGATATCATAGTGTAAGTGTATCTCTTTGATGCGAAGAGTTTCTCCTCAAAAGAGCGATCACCCTCATAAAGGTAAAAAGAATTACAATGCATTCCGCGAGAATCTTTTGTTATGATTTATATCCATACAGAATAGACAACCGTCGTTGTAGGCTTGAAAGAGAGGAGGAGGAGTTGCAAATAGATATATGTAGAAAGAGGGAGGGATTGACCTTCTTATATAAAAGTGTCCAACCCTAATCCTAACTCTTGTAGAAGTATCCTATTCCTCAATAGATCTCGTCCATCGATGCGATCCGTTGGACTATATTGAGCGCTCCACTATCCATCCAGATTAGGAATATATCAGCCTCTTGAGCTAGGCCTAAAAATTGATTGGGATTGGGCTTAACCTGACCTTCTCACGGGCCGGCCCAACCAAGTCTAACAGAGGTCATAAGCTAATGGCATGACAAAATGAGAGTGCTAAGATTTGTTCGTTGGGATCAATTTGATTGAGCTATTTCTTTTTTTTAATTATTGAACTAATGAATCCGAAAGATATCTATCTATAAAAATGACAACGCACTTTCAAAATAAGAATTTTGTCAATTTTTCCTATTTTGCTGATTATTATGAAATCAAGCAAGTTTTACTATTGCATTTTCTTTTTCCATTCACTGCTTAAAGTTTCTAATACTTATAATATGGAGGTCATAAGCTAATGACATGATGAAAAGTGTGCAGAGAAATTTTTCTGGGTCAATTTAAGTGAGCAATATTTTTTTTAATTGAACTTGTGAATCCGAAAATCGTCTAGTTTCTTATCCACAATTTATTTTTGTTTTAAATCAATAATTGTTTTTTGGAATATAGATCGTAGCACTGATACAAGCAGGTTTTAAACCCCAGACTTCCCATCCATTCCAACCCAATATTTGCTGAATATTTATAAAAGAGAGAAATTGTCTTTCATTTCTGTGAAAAGAAACTCATATGAAAAGTCTATGCATTTCAAATCATGTGAATAAGTCCCTTAACCAAGATTTAATGTGAAAAGTCATGTTCCCACAAAAGGTTCATTATAATTTTTTAATACCCATATTGTCCTCCATTAGATATCTTGTCTAAGTTGATTTATGTGGAACGCGTCACAGGCATTTAATGCTTGTCACGCGCTAGTCGCATGCGCCAGCTTGGTAGCTTTATTTTTTTGCCACTATTTTTTAGTTTCTGTACCCTCAAAGTGGATAACTTTCTGGAAGAAAAAAAATTATTTTTGAGTCCCCTCTTAGCTGTTGGGAAAATTGTCAATGGGGGAAAATTTTATTTAATTTTTTATTTCCTTGTTACCTCCTTCGATGTTGCCCTTTTTGATTTAAATTTTTTATTTTGATTTCTGAGAGTTGGTGTTTGTATTTTATAGGGAAATTAATGTAATTATTGGTGTGGTGATAGGGATCAGAGCTCGAGATCGGAGGTAATTTTGACTGGTGTTTATTTGATTAAGTGAGACAGATTAAGTTTATAAAAAATAGACAAAAATTGATCAAGGTAGACAAAGCTAGAAAAGTGGAAAGAAATTTATAAAATTAGACAGAAATTGATGAAGGTGGACAAAAAAGACGAAATTGGACAAAAAAATATAAAAGTAAATATAACTTGAGTAAGGTAGACAGGACGAGAGAAAATTCGGCGCGATCCTCCTGTTTTATATTTAATTTTCGAATTTTCTATTTTATTATAATCTCTCTGTTTTTTTTCCCCTCTCTCGAGCATCTAAATCTCTCCATGACCAAAATATTCTTGCCTGTTGTTTATTTGGTTAAGTGAAATATATCTAACAAAGTTGGACAAAAAAACTTTAAAAGAAGACAAAAATTGACGAAAGTGGATAGAAATAGAAAAAATTTGATAGTAATTTATAAAAATAGATAGAAATTAACGAATATGGACAGAAAGAGAGAGTTAACAAAAATATATAAAAACAGACAAAAATAGATCAAGATAGACGGATAAAGAGAAAAACTGGGCGCAATATACGCCCCCTGTCACTCCGGGGCCACTTATGGTTGTCTCCATTCTCAACAAATTGTTGGGCAGATAGATAAAATCATTCACAAGGTAAACAAAATACTAGAGTAAGTGGACATAATATTTTTAAAACATAAACAGAATATTAAAGAAGTCATATTATATAAAGTGGGCATAATTTTGAAGATATAGCGTTAAAGAAAGTGAAATAATATTAAAAATTAGAATAAGTGGATAGAATATTAAAAAAATAGACGTAATTTTGAATAAAATTTGAAGAGAACCCCTTGATCACTTTTCTCTGTAAGATGATAGGAGAGGTTCTTTTTCTTTCCCTACATCTTCCAATGACACAGCGAAAAAATGTTTAATAAGATGGATAGAAATTTAGAGGATGTAGACATAATATTAAAATAATATGAAAAGTGTACTTTCACAACAATCTGGCAAATATGGTACCAAACCTGGGTACATAATCTATTTTGAAAAGTCAGTGTACATTGAGCTGATATTTTCTTAGGGGACAGCTAAAGTCTACACACAACCCATGGACCCAAAGAGGAGGGTACCAGAGAATAGTGGTCACACCTAAAGTCTCCACACAAATCATCATCCCTATTGAGGAACGAGAATCACGAGCATGGTTGTGGCCTACCAGTTCCAAATTGGAAGTCGTTTTCCGAAAGAGAAATCACACGTAAAACCCATGGAAATGGGTTCGTAATCTGTGCTTTCAGACAACTCCCCCACACCACACCCACGGATGACCCCCCCCCCCCCCCCCCCCAACCCCCTCCGCGGCCCGAGCGCCCCACGCCCACGCCCCCTCTCTCTGATCCAATGACCGAACGACTGGTGTGACGACACGTCACACCTGTGTTTTGCAAGTCAAGACAAACTCGACCTGTGCACGTGATAAATCCAGCTACATCTCCTAATGAAGCTAGCAGAAGGTGACTCACATCAGGCAGTTGTCTAGGCACGATTTTTGGTTGCAATAAAGTGGGCGGAAGTAAGAAAATAGGATAGTATAATTGCTCACTTTCTTATTTATTTAAATATTAAAAAAGAAAAATAAGAAAACCTCTTTTTCTTATTTCTTCTCTCTTTTACATAACCGTTTTTTCACTTCCAGAATGTTACAGTTAATTTTGTGGTCACGTAAATCTCATTTGTAATAAGTTATAGCATAAAATAATTAATTTTTTGGTCATGTAAATCTCACTTGTATTCTAATTACAGTCCATTTTTATTTTTCTTAATTAATTTTTATTTTAATATTATTTTGCGGTCAACTTTGTGCTCAACGTTTCCACTTCCACTTTTCATTACCATCCAAACACCAGAAAAGACATAACATTTTTCAAATCACACTTCCCAACAACATCCAAACACCAGAAAACTTACTAACCAATTCCCAAGTTCCAAAGAGAATTATTATCACTTCCTCACTTCCTTACTTCCTCACTTCTACCCTTAACCAAACAGGCCCTCAGTGAAAATAGAAATAATTCACAAGCTCAGAATTTTCAAAACATGACATAAAAGAAATCAATTTTGTATACTTGTTACAAATTCAATTATAAAAATAAGATTTTTTTCAAGAATTACAGTTGAAATGTTAATACTCATAAATTAATGAAGCACATGAACATTAACTAATAAATTAGCCTTAATTAATCAAGAATTGATCAAAAATTCCTACCAAAAGCATGTTAAAGAATATGGCAAACATTTAGATTGAAATTAAACCATAAAATCTATATATTAGAAGTGAAAAAAGATTGAATTCATATAATTAGAAAAAGAAAAAGAAATAATTTCTCGAACAATAATGAAAAAGTACTTATCCAATCGCGTGAGGAGATCAACGTAACTCTGGCAACATACCGCCCACCGACAATCAAATCTGAACAAGTCGATCGTCAAACACAGAAAATTAGAGTTTCCGTGAGAGAGAGAGAGAGAGAGAGAGACTCAGGAGAGACAAAATCGAAAGAAGGGGACTTGATGAGTCTTTGAGAAGGTGTGAGATTGAGAAGATTGGGATTGAAATTCTCAGATATTTGAAGAGATTGGAGCTTCCTGCGACGTTGGTTTCTCTTTGCGATCAGTATCATGCTGAAATTTCTCAAATTTGCCTCTCATCTGGATCAAATTTGACTATATTTTGTTAATTTAACAAAATTTCAGTGAGAGCAACCGCCCCCACTCGTCCCTACTCACCCCCGCCTGCGTCCGCCAATGCCCTCAGGCCTTCGTATTCCATGTCAATACCCGGCAGCGGAATACAGTTATAATCATCCACAGTTTGGTGACTTTGGTCTCCATTAGGGTGCTTTTCAAACTGTTTTGAAAGCAAACCCAACAGTATATACCAGCTGCAAAGGGCAGCAATTCTCTTTCCTTCATTCGCACACAATTAATGTTGGTTGGAGTTTCTCTTTGGCGAATACACACTCAAGTTCGTGTTTGAAATTATGTTACTCGAGTTTGTGTTTGAAATTATGTTTCACGAATGCGGGTACACAGACATGGACAAAGTGCGATGATACGTATCAGACACGTGGCTTGAACGCATCTATGAGATCATGATAAGTGTGTACATACGGCATAGATTTTAAATAAGGAACGATTAGTAACTAACTAATTACATCACAGGTCAGTAACACGGGTACGGATATTGCCACCTCAAAAGTTAGAAAGGCCCCTTAAAATAATTTACAAGTGTGTCATTATTTCTTTTTCTCATTTCATCCATAGTAAAAACTCCAGGATACACATTTCTTCTTCATCCTTTCTCTCTTTCCCTATCTCACTCCTCTTTCTCCGGCGACACCCCTCCCTGGCACGGCGCTCCGCTCCTCCTCCCCCCACCACCCCCACAACCAACCTTACCCCCCCCCCAACGGCCTGCCCCAACCCCCGTCTCCAACGCTCCCCTCCCCTACGGCTTCCCCCATCCCCTTTCCCCTCCAGCTATTCTGCCAGTCTGGCCGCCAGAATCTGATCTAACTGATTGAACAATGTTCGGCTAGATCCGGTCGAACAGTGTTCGGCCGGAATCTGGCTGAACTGCTGGAGGGGGAGGGGATGAGGGAGGACGAGGGAGGGAGAGGGGGGGCGAAGGGTGGGGGGGAAGGAGGAGAGGGAAGAGTTTGGGGGGGGGGGGGGGAGGAGGTTAGTCGGAGGGGGAAAGGGGGCCTGTGATGGGTTCGCCTGTGAGGGGGAGAGGAGGAGGAGAAGAAGAAAATGATATTTTAGCCATTTAAAAAAAAATTGAGTGAGGGTGCCTTAATTTATGGGAGGCCTTTTTCATTTTTTAGGATGGATAACAAATGAGCAAATGCTAAGCATTTTCATCCTGTCCAGTATCAACTTGTATTGTTTACTTTTTGTTTATACTTACAAATTTCAGGGGATGTTTGTTTCACGTAAAAAGTCGTTAAAGGCCGTAATTCGGATATTTGTTTCACGTAAAAAGTCGTTAAAGGCCGTAATTCGTAAATGACTTACATCTCAATTACAACTATGGGGTTTTTTTAGACTGTAATTCATAAAAGACTTACGCAACTCAATTATCACTCACTTGTAACCCAATTACCACTTACTTCAATCCACTTACAGTTAATTTTGTGGTCATGCAAATTTGTATTATTTTCTATCTAATATTTATTTTTAATATTTATTTTTTTATTATTTATTTATAATATTTAAATTTTTTAAATCACCAAATCGTGAATCTTGTAGTCAATTTTTTTACTTACATTTACACATTATGACAACTAAATACCATAAAATATAATATATTTTTTCACTTATAACTTTATATTATTATCAAACACCGTAAAACTTATAAATTGTAAGTATTATAAATGAGTTTTTCAATTATGACTTATGAATTACCGCTCTAATTACGATAACCAAGCAGACTTTAAACAAAGAAGCTTTGAGATGCAAATCAAATCACGTGAACGTCCTTTCCCAAAAAGGAAGTGGTCAAATTAATATTTAATATAGCCAGATGGGAAGAGTATTGTCGTCTTCCCCGCGACCTTATCCTATTCCTGCCAGAAACAGGAACTATGGTGATCGATCCCCAAACTGCAGGATCTCTGTCCACGTGTGACACCGGCATCCATCCCTTGGGAGCGGGAGCCACGTCACAATAAAGCGCTGGGCCCCAGCCCCACGTGATTTGGGTCCCACGTTGGACTGTTATTTTAATGGAAAATAATAGCATTCAGGTGCAAACATTATTCACTCGGCGTCCCGACTCTTTGGTCGCTTTGCGAATCCAGAAACTCCTCCTGCTCATTCTTTTGTTATCCTATTTTGGGTAAATTTATTGTAGCCCCTCTACTTTGTTCTCATCTCCAAACAATACCCTCTGCTTTAATTATACTCTTTAAGTATGCCAAATACGGCGTCGGTTACGTCATCAAATCATAAACATACCTGATAGTTTAAAATGGGCATCGCAACAGAAATTTTATTTTACTTAATTTAACTTGACTGTTGGGCGATCGAGTTTTCAAATATATTATATTGTAGAATTTCATAATCTTTTTACACGATACTACATATTTACGTGCTTGTTGCTGTGGTTGGAAACAGAAAAAGAATCACAACTAGGGTAAAGAAGAAATTTACACCCCAAGTTCCTATTTATGGTGCCCCTTATCGCTCGTACAGAGCACAGACTATATACTAGCAAGATTTGACAATGGGTTATCCTATTCAAGTGCCTCTCATCTCTGCTGCCACTTCTACCTATCCTTCTCAAACTCAAATACAAGAAGAAGAGAAGAAGAAGAAGAAGAAGCATCTTCATCCTCTGCTCTCCAAACTCGTCTCAAACTCTTATTTGAGTCTCGACAAGACCAGTTCGGCTGGGCCTTCGCCATCTTCTGGCGCCCGTCGACGTCGACCACGGACGCCAATGGCCAGCTGTACTGGGGAGCCGGGCATTGCAGCAGCTCCGCCACTGCAGATGTCGAGTGGTTCTACGCGCTCTCGCTCACCCGTGCCTTCCCTCTCGAAGGCGCAGCTCTCGGTACTCCCTCGCGTGCATTCACCACACGGTCGCCAGTCTGGCTCGGCAGCGCGCGCGCGCTGCGCGAGCAGACCGCGTGCGCCCGAGCTCGCGAGGCGCTGGCCCATGGCGTGGAGACGCTGGTGTGGGTCCCGGTCCAGGGCGGGGTCCTGGAGCTTGGGTCCCCCGACTCAGTCCCGGAGAACTGGGCCCTGGTGAATGAGGCCACCAAGGCCCTAGCAGAATTGGCGGCGGGCCACACAGCGGGGTCGTCGTCAGTGGAGTCGGGGCCGTCGGACTCTGAGGGGAAGCGTAGGAAGAAGTCGCGGAAGTCAGAAAGCACTGCGGCAGAGACCGATGTTGGTGGCGGTTCGGCCCAGCTGCACGTGGAGGCGGAGCGTCAGAGGCGGGAGCGGCTGAACCAGCGGTTCTACGAGCTGCGGGCTGTGGTCCCCGCCGTCTCCAAATGGACAGGGCGGCGCTGCTGGCCGACGCCGTGTCGTACATAAAGCAGCTGACGGCCCGGCTGGAGGAGCTCGAGCGAGAGGCCAAGAGATCAAAGCAAGACATCGCCGTCAACAAACTCGCTACCATTATTACTAGTAGCAATAATTCAATTGAACAGGCGGGATCAGATAGCGATGATGATGATGATGGGATGATATCGGTGGAGGTTAGAGTGGTGGGCCCGGAGGAGGCCATGATCAGGGTTGAGAGCCAGAAGGTGAGGCACCCAGTGGCAACGTTGATGGTGGTGCTGGCAGAGCTCGAGGCAGAAGTGCATCACGCGATCGCGTCAGAGGTGAACTCGGAGGAGATGACGATGGTGCAGAGTTTGATGGTGAAGCTGCCCTTCAAGATTAATGAAGGAGACAATGGTGCTCTCAAGTCCGCTATCCTCTCCCGCCTGAAGAAGCAGCAGCAAGAGGAGGAGACTTGATGTAGCATTAAATCTATTAATAAAAATCTGTTTTTTTTTTTTTTTTTTTTTTGCTTTTTTTTTCAGAAAAGATGTCGTAAACCCTATGTGTTCAACCAGCGTAAAAATGATGCCACCGATTCGAGCAGGTGAGTAGGCTCACGTGACATGTTGGCGGGAAGTCTCGAGGCACGTGTCTATTGTCCCTCGGTTTGCTTAGTTGTCACTAAAAATTTTGCCCTGTTCTTTTCACCGCGCGTGTGAATTGAAGGGAAGAAAGCTGGCTTTTGTGCTGTGCTCGTGAGGTTACGTTATATCATTTATTTGTGGAAAATGTAATGATTTGAAAAAGTTTGAGAAGAGGAAGACAGAGGGAAGTCACTTTCACCAAGCAACAGCAGGTAACTGGACTCTCCATGTGAGCAGCTTGATGTTTTTGCTGGGCTCGCGATCATGTGGCCTCTCGGTTCTTGTAGGAGGTGGCGAATCCTACTAGTTTTCTCAGACTTTTTTCAGAGGATTTTCACATTATCCCCTCGTCACGACTCTTTGGCCCCGCTTTGTGAATCGAGAAACTCCCTCATTATTTATCTTATTTTGGGTAAATTTATTTTAGCCCCTCTACTTTGCATTTGATATTCAAACTGTCGAAGCAATGGGCTTGTAATACAAGATATGTCAAGTATAAGTAGGGATTAAATGAATAGCAACTATAAGTTAATAGGGACAAAAAAGATAGCACATGTGTATTTAGCGTGATTCGGTCAATGTCACATTCATCCACGCGAGAAGACATCAAGAGAAATCTACTAATTAAAAAAGAAAATTTTAAAAATATCACACCTCTAATCTCACTCGCCTAAATCCATAATGCCCAATGTATAATAAGAATAAAATGAAGAAGAGAAAAAAATAAGAGTGTTACAAAAACCTCCAACTTATTCTTTTTTTGCTTCACTTGCTACCATAACACTTCGTATTCATTCCCTTATATATAGGTAAGGGAGAGACCCATCAACATCAGTCCATCGTATATACAGGCTGCCCTAATTACCTAAGGTGGCCTAATTACAACTTAGGGTGGCTGAATCAGTTAACTAGGGTGGCCTCGTTACAACTTAGGGTGGTTGAATAAGACTACACAAGCATGCTTGTTTCCATGTTTGTGTATTCAAGTCACTTTCAATAAATCTTCACTTTGACTTGAATACACAATAAAATAAATTTCTCCAACTTATCTCCGACTTCGTCAAGTGTACCTTTGGATACTCGATGTCTTCTCTAATCTCGATGGGCTAAACCTTCACCACTTTGAACACTAAAAAATTCGAGACAACATTCGAACTTGCACGAAGGTATAGGTTTTGTCAACATATCAGTTGAATTATCTGCAGTATCATTCTTAACTTTGTTGACTCTAATTTCTCGAATAAAATGATACTTGGCATCAATATGTTTGGTTCTCTCATAATACATCTGATTCTTTGTCAAATGTATAACACTCTGGTTGTCACAAAACGTCGTAGTTACACCTTGATATAAGCCGAGATCTTCAACAAACATCTTAACCAAATAACATTTTTCACTGCCTTTATAACTGACATATACTTTGTCTCTGTACTAGACAAAGTAACTATCGACTATAAAATTGCCTTCTAACTAATGATTCAACTTGAAAGAGTAAAAATATAACATTTAAGATATCTTCTTCTATCCAGATCGCTCGCAAAATCTTAATCTAAATACTCAAAGATTTTGCAATTAGAATTAGTTCACCTGTCAAAACACAAAACAAAATTAATAGATCTCTTTAAATATCGCAAAATTCATTTCACTGCTTGCCAATGGCCTTTTTTAAGCATGTCCATATATCGACTTACGACACTGAGTGCATGTGAATGTCTGGTTGAGTGCACAATATAGCAAACATAATACTTTTAACTGCACTAGCATAAGGTGTTGGCCCAAAGGCCCATCACTCTAGTTTTGATGATGATGATCAACTCATATAGTTATAGTACTAATGATCTTGTGTTTAATTAGTGACAGATTTATGATCAAGATCTTAGTAGGTGCATAGCTTCAACAACAAAGGATTTGAAGTCAAGTTTTGGAGCTAGCACGATTTGATCCAAGAGCCATTGGATCGTGTTTGGACCAAGTCTAGAAGATGAGAAGGCTTCAAGTGAAGACTTCAAGAAGATGAAGACTTGTGCCTAGGTTTGTTTTTAGAAGATTTTATTTTTAGATAAAATGTAAAGGATAGAATAGTTGGTGGATTGCTCAAGTACATATACACACACACTCTTGATAGTTTTGTTTTTACAAAAGATTTTCTTTTAGAAAAATACATGCTTGATTTTTGGTATTCTAGTTTATATGTTTTAACCAAATCATGTTTAGAGCTTAATGCCAAAAACATAGATATTTCACCATGTTTGTGTAGTGGATCATATCCATACACACTATGCTTCAAAGTTGTTTAAATATCCTATTTTTGTATTTGGTGAAGTTTTGGAAAAACAAGTTTTGAAAAATAAAGTTTGGAAAAATACTGTTTTTCATGTGAGCCAATTTTTTCATATTACAAAAAAAGTCTAAATCATTTATAACATGTCTTGATTTTGTGCAAGCATGTTTGTTTATCAAAGCATATTGGTAAAACTATTTTTGTAGATTTTCTGTGAATTTATGGGATTTTATTTCAATCAAAAAGACCTAGTTTTTTAATCCCTTAACATTGTTTCCTGGCTTCAGCCGGTCGACTGGGACGGTCGACCGCAGCTTGAAGTCGGCCGACCATCACGGTCGACCGACGTGCACAGACGTGCACGCCAGTTCTGGCAGGAAGGCCGGTCGACCGACCCGGTCGACCGTCCAGAGAGCTCTGCTCTCTGGAAAGGCCCCGGTCGACCGGGCGGTCGACCGAACAGAGAGACTTGCTCTCTATATTCTGGCCTCGGTCGACGGACCGGTCGACCGATGGCACAACGGTCTGAAATATGACCGTTGGCCGGTCGACAGGGCGGTCGACCGACAGTTCTGTCAGACCCCAACGGCTAGTTTTTCCAGCCCTATAAATTTGGGGGTTTGGGCATTATTTTTCTCCAAGATTTCTAGTAGACTTTGAGCCAGTTTTTCCCACTTCTTTAAAAGAGTTTTCTCCACTAAATTGAGAGCTAATACTTTCAATCAAAATGGGAGTTTTATCAAGAGTATTAAAAGAGGTTTTCTTGAGTTTTCCTCCACCATTTCCATCCTAGTTTTCTCACACAAACACTTGAGCTATCCATTGATTATTCATTCTATAGGAGTGTTGTAGTGAGAGTTTTTATTGGTGATCAAAGTGTTTAGATCACCATGAGATCTTTTCTTATTTCTTGAGGAGGCGGACGAGTGCGTTCGCGGTTGTTTCGAGTTCGTGTATGAACTCTTGTTTGAGGTGCGGCCTCGGCGAGCTGGTGCGCTTGCGGTGTGTACGGGCTAGAGAGTCTGAGGGATTGTAGGTGTTGCGGCACCGAGGAGTGATCCATTGGGATCGATTATAGTGGAAGTCCTTCGTGTGTCGAAGGCGTGGATGTAGAGTAAGTGTGCTCGAACCTCGAAACAAATTCCTTCTGTTTGTGATTGCTCACACTCTCTCTTTGTCTCTTGTTTATATTTTACATGCTATTACTTGTCTTATCTTTACATGCTTGATATATAGCGTGCTTAATTGTTATATGCTTGGATTGTTTGCTAACACTTGTATTTAACCAAGAGAGCCAACGCGGCACCTCAACCCTTATCTAGGGGAATCTAGAGGAGTTTGTCCAGAGCCTTTCACGGGAAATTCGGCAACACTCTTGTGTTATACGTGGCGTTTAGTTTAAATAGTTTAATTAGGTCATAATTCCACATTATTTGGCATTTAGTGACCATTAGATTAGCCATCACCTATTCAACCCCCCTCTAGGTGATTCTACAATTGGTATCAGAGCCAAGTGCTCTGAATTTGGGTCTTACAACCTAGAGTTAAAGATCTTTATTTTTAGGCTAATCACAATATTTGTACACACACCATGGACTTCATGTCACCACCCACCTTTGACATTCTTAACATCCAAATTTGGAAGGTTAATATGTCTTTGTACCTCAAGGCCCTAGGCATTCATGTTTACCTTGCCATCTCTAATAATGCATATTGTTTAAATGGTAAGAATCTTGAGGGTAATGCAAAAGCCCTTTATGCTTTGAAGAGTACCCTAGATGATGTTTATTTATCTAGGATTGCTAATGTTGATTCTGCTTTTGTAGCTTGGAACATCATCACCTCCCTTGGCGAAAAGGATCTATATTATGCCGGGAGCGATTCAGATGTTGGAAGTGAAGTCTCCAACAAGTGCTATATGGTCCAAGGGGATAACCCCCTTGAGGTAAACACCGAATCCGAGTTAGATAATGAAGACATGTCATATGATGAGCTCACATCTTTTTGTCAACTATTGCTTGAGAAATATGACATGATTAAGAAAGATAATAAAAATTTGAAAAAGAAATTTGATTGCATGCTTAATGAAAAAGATTCATTAGAAAATAAGGTTGCATGCAATGAAAAAGAGAATGATGTTTTGAAAAATGAGAATGTTTTCTTGCTTTCTAAATTGAATATTTTGTGTGAAGGAAACACTATTTTGAAAAATAAAATTGTTTTGGTGGAAAAACAAAAAGAAGTTGTTTTTCAAGAAAACTCTTGTTTAAAAAGAAAAATTTTTGAAAAAGAAGAAGAAAATGTTTCTAAAAAGTACAAGAAAAATAGTTTTATATCTCATCATGCTTTACATGCCACCACAAATAAGATAAATATTTTGAAAAATAAAATGGATTGTTTGAGCTCTACTTTGAGCACATGTGCATTTAACCACACTAGATTGGAGTCTATGTTTTCAAAGAAACAAGCCCACATTCTCATGCACATCATCATGCATATGCTTATGTTGCACGTCACGATCATACACATACACATAAGCATCCTAAGGTGTACAAGTGTACACATTGTGGCCGCAAAGGCCATTTAGCAAAATTTTGTTATGATAAGATAAATGTTTTAAATTTTGCTAAGAAAAATGTTTGGGTCCCTTATAAGACTAACCCTCAAGGACCCAAGAAAAAATGGGTAGCAAAACCCCCACCGTGTGTTTTTGATGTAGGTGAGGGTTCTCACAAGACGTGAGAGATTTGTTGCCTTGGTGGTGGTTGCACATGGACTAGAAGGACATACATTTGATGCACCGCTATCAAGGAGTTTTGGTGGAAAGGCCATCATGTTTGGAGATTTGGAATAGTTCTTTGGTTTGGTAACTATTTCTAAACTCCTAATTTATTTACATGCTTGTTCATATGTCATATTTTTAGCATGTTCATGTTTTAATTGTTTTTGTATTTCATGTGGTAAATACTAGTTTAAACGTAGTTTTTATCAAAACTTGTATTTATACATGTACAAATAGTGAGAACTAACTGATTCATATTTGTTTGCACTTCATGCTCATTTGTACCCACTATATGCACATATATAGGCTAGTTTTGATAATTCTTTCATTTATACTTGTTTTACCTATTTTCATGTTTTTACTTCATGTATATGTATTTTTAAATTCAAATCTAATAAATATACATGTATACCCGTGAGTCTCTTGCCTTCATGCAAATACTTTTAAATAGACTCTTTTGTGTTTGGGATATGTATGTATATTGTTAGGATTGGATAAATCATACATATACTTAGAAGTTTGTTTTAAATGAAAAATGAATTTACATTTTGTTTTTGAGCCTTAATGACTATTTTCATGAAAATGCTATATACATGATTCTTGTACACTCATACTTCATTTGTTTTGTCATGACTTTGATTCATGAACATTTTTTTGAGCTTAATCGATTTTGAGTGTCATCTCTTGTGTATTTGGTATGATTCATGAAATACACATGATTTGGTTTCATGTTTTTGAAGGATCTTTACCTAGTTTTTCAAAAATCAATTTAACTAGTTATTTATTCTTCAATGTTTATGAGATATACACATGATCCTATTATTGTTTCAATTGGTATCATTAAATCGTTTCAATTGGTATCAATTTGACTCTATTTTTGTATATACTCATATTTTGTTTTCTTATATATGTATGTATCAATTTCATTTGGTATACTCATTTTTCATACATATATATGAGTTATTGTGCTTGAGTTAAAATTGTTTTACATGTTTAAAGCACAAAGTTGTTTATGATAAGAAAATAAAAATTTTAAGAAAAATGATCAAGATTTGTTTTATTGAGAAAATTCAAAATTTTGTTTTATAAGAAAATTTCAAAATTTTTGATTTGTATTGCCTATATGCAAGGAGAGCTTAACATCTCTTCTACATATAGATTCATGATGAGTGTATCTTATATTGAGGAGCTTGACAACTCTTCTTTATGTGATACACGTGTGTAGGGGGAGCTTCACATCTCCTCTTATGCATTACATATTATACGTTATGTGAATTAGGGCTTGTCATCCCACTTTCATGTAATGTATATGTGTAGAGAAGTTACTTTACTGTCATCCTCTTCATGAATGTATATCGCATATAACCTTTTATTGACTTATTTGTTTACACCCCTTATTGGTCTCTTTTATGACAAAGGGGGGAGAAAAATTTGTTGATTGTGTTTTTACCCCTTTGTTGATGATTGACAAAAAGGGGGAGAAAGATTTTGGGTTTATATATGCATCTTTGTGTTTTTGCATATATTAAGTTCATGCATCACAATAAACAATAAAATATGAGAAAAATGTTTTTGAGAAAAAGGGGAGAAAGTTTTTTGAAAAATATGTTTGATGCATACATTTGTTTAGTATCATGAGCTTTCATTGCATATTTATTTATTTATTGTTTATGCATGAGTTAAGGGGAGCTTCTTTGGAGCTTTACTTTAATCCATGCATATATAACTTCATGAGTTTTGTCATCATCAAAAAGGGGGAGATTGTTGGCCCAAAGGCCCATCACTCTAGTTTTGATGATGATCAACTCATGTAGTTATAGTACTAATGATCTTGTGTTTAATTAGTGACAGATTTATGATCAAGATCTTAGTAGGTGCATAACTTCAACAACAAAGGATTTGAAGTCAAGTTTTGGAGCTAGCACGGTTGATCCAAGAGCCATTGGATCGTGTTTGGACCAAGTCTAGAAGATGAGAAGGCTTCAAGTGAAGACTTCAAGAAGATGAAGACTTGTGTCTAGGTTTGTTTTTAGAAGATTTTATTTTTAGATAAAATGTAAAAGATAGAATAGTTGGTGGATTGCTCAAGTACATGTACACACACACACACTCTTGATAGTTTTGTTTTTACAAAAGATTTTCTTTTAGAAAAATACATGCTTGTTTTTGGTATTCTAGTTTATATGTTTTAACCAAAATCATGTTTAGAGCTTAATGCCAAAAACATAGATATTTCACCATGTTTGTGTAGTGGATCATATCCATACACACTATGCTTCAAAGTTGTTTAAATATCTTATTTTGTATTTGGTAAAGTTTTGGAAAACAAGTTTTGAAAAATAAAGTTTGGAAAAATATTGTTTTTCATGTGAGCCAATTTTTCCATATTACAAAAATAGTCCAAATCATTTATAACATGTCTTGATTTTGTGCAAGCATGTTTGTTTATCAAAGTATATTGCTAAAACTATTTTTGTAGATTTTCTGTGAATTTATGGATTTTATTTCAATAAAAAAGACCTAGTTTTTTAATCCCTTAACATTGTTTCCTGGCTTCAGCCGGTCGATCGGGACGGTCGACCGCAGCTTTAAGTCGGCCGACCATCACGGTTGACCAACGTTCACAGACGTGCACGCCAGTTCTGGCAGGAGGGCCGGTCGACCGACCCGGTCGATCGTCCAGAGAGCTCTGCTCTCTGGAAAGGCCCCGGTCGACCGGGCGGTAGACCGAACAGAGAGACTTGCTCTCTGTATTCTGGCCTCGGTCGACGGACCGGTCGACCGATGGCACAACGGTCTGAAATATGACCGTTGGCCGGTCGACAGGGCGGTCGACCGACAGTTCTGTCAGACCCCAACGGCTAGTTTTTCCAGCCCTATAAATTTGGGGGTTTGGGCATTATTTTTCTCCAAGATTTCAAGTAGACTTTGAGCCAGTTTTTCCCACTTCTTTAAAAGAGTTTTCTCCACTAAATTGAGAGCTAATACTTCCAATCAAAAGGGGAGTTTTATCAAGAGTATTAAAAGAGGTTTTCTTGAGTTTTCCTCCACCATTTCCATCCTAGTTTTCTCACACAAACACTTGAGCTATCCATTGATTATTCATTCTATAGGAGTGTTGTAGTGAGAGTTTTTATTGGTGATCAAAGTATTTAGATCACCAAGAGATCTTTTCTTATTTCTTGAGGAGGCGGACGACTGCGTTCGCGGTTGTTTCGAGTTCGTGTATGAACTCTTGTTTGAGGTGCGGCCTCGGCGAGCCGGTGGGCTTGCGGTGTGTACGGGATAGAGAGTCTGAGGGATTGTAGGTGTTGCGGCACCGAGGAGTGATCCATTGGGATCCATTATAGTGAAAATCCTTCGTGTGTCGAAGGCGGGGTTGTAGAGCAAGTGTGCTCGAACCTCGAAACAAATCCCTTGTGTTTGCGATTGCTCACTCTCTCTCTCTCTTTGTCTCTTGTTTATATCTTGTATGCTATTACTTCTCTTATCTTTACATGCTTGATATATAGTGTGCTTAATTGTTATATGCTTGGATTGTTTGCTAACACTTGTATTTAACCAAGAGAGCTAACGCGGTACCTCAACCCTTATCTAGGGGAATCTAGAGGAGTTTGTCCAGAGCCCTTCACGGGAAATTCGGCAACACTCTTGTGTTATACGTGGTGTTTAGTTTAAATAGTTTAATTAGGTCATAATTCCGCATTATTTGGCATTTAGTGACCATTAGATTAGCCATCACCTATTCACCCCCCCTCTAGGTGATTCTACATAAGGAACATAAGGCATATACTTCTCCTCTTTATTGGCTTGAGAAGACAAATCTGTTGAAAGTAAAAAATGAGTAGCAAATGGGTCTTCACAGTTTGGCATCAAGCATGTCAAATTTCTCCAATACTTTTTCGATGTATTTCTTCTGAGATAGGAACATGTTTTCTTCTCGCCCACTCCTATGAATTTTCATTCTCCAAATTTTTTCGTTGCTCCCAAATCTTTCATCTCAAACTCTTATTTGAGGTGAGCTTTCAACTTCACACATGTACTTAGCTGCAGTCAATATGTCATCAACATACAAAAGAAATATATAAAAGAGCCATCATTGATCTTCCAATGATAAACACAATTGTAATATTTATTCATGGAGTAACCATGCTCAATCATGAAAATCAAACCATAAATACCATTATCTAGGTGACTACTTAAAATTATGAAGAGATTTCTTTAACTTGCATATGTGATCTTCTTTGCCTTCAATAACGAATCCCTCTGGCTGATGCATAAGATCTGCTTTTCAAGCTTGCCATGAAGAAAAATCATTTTTCACATCAAGTTGCTCGAGTTTCAGGTCGAACCAAGCAACTATGGCTAGTAACACGCGAGGTATGTTCACAACTGGAGAGAATACTTCATTGAAATCGACACCATCTGCCTGACTGTAACCCTACCAGGCGTATTTTGTATCTTACAGACTCAGCATCTGAAATTCCTTCTTTTTTCTTAAAGATCTATTTGCAGTCAATAATTTACTGTCCCCTGGGCAGGTTCACTAACTTTCATGTCTAATTCTTGTGAAGAGACTCTATTTCTTCAGTTATAGCAACGGTCCATTCTGCAACTTCACTATAACTAATAGTTTCTTTGTATGTAGAAAGTTTTGGAATCTCAATAAATTCTGTCACACTTAGAGTATAAGCGATCATATCTGCATAAGCATATCGCTTAGATGGATGGATCTTCCTTCTTTCTTTCCTTGTGACAATATTGTATTGTTGCTCTTAATGTGTACTGTAACACCTGTATTATTTAATCCTAAGTTAAATTTTAATTATTCAATTATGTGAATACAAAGACTGCTTAGAGGCGATAATTTATTTTCTTAATTAATGAACAATAATTATACTTAAGTTTTAAGCATATTTTTGATGTATAATGAGAAAAGATAAATATAAGTGTATGTATCTGTATACACACACATATATGTGAAGTTATTAATTATGTTTGTGAGTGTGCATATATATATATATATATATATATATATATATATATATATATATATATATATATATATATATATATATATATATATATATATAGAGAGAGAGAGAGAGAGAGAGAGAGAGAGAGGGAGACTTGTATAGTTCCGAAAGAATCGAGCCCATCCTTTATGCCCATCCATCAAGTAGGCACAAAATGGACGGTTGAAATAATGAGTTTGTTAGTTTAATGGTGTAGAACATTTAAAATCTAACAAAATTAGTGTGTGAGATTTTTTGAGTGTTTAGATCATGATGAAATGGTCGGATCGAGAATTTGTATGTCTAAAGACGTAGATCTAAGTAATATGCTATTTTCGGCTGTCCATTTTGTGCCTACTTGATGGATGGGCAAAAAGTATTCAAAATAAATGATTTTTATTACTTTAAATAATATAGATCAACTTCAATAGTGTGAATTTTGTTTTTGAATGTCGGATATTTGTATTTGAGTGGGAAGGAGTCGAGCTCGAAAATACATCTGACATTCAAATACAAATTTCACTCTATTAAAGTTGATCTATATTTTTTAAAGTAATTAAAAATCAAGTGTTTTGAATACTTTTTGCCTATCCATCAAGTGACGCAAATGGATGGCTGAAAATAGTGAGTTGGTTGGATTATGTCTTTAGGCATGCAAATTTTCGATCTGGCCATTTGATCATGACCTAAATATTTAAAACCCCTACAAATCAAATTTTGTTAGGTTTCAAATTTTTTACTCCGTTAAACAAACCAACACACTATTTAGGTCGTTCATTTTTCCTATTTAATGCAAAGGGGGCAAAATGAGACGTGGCTCGCAGTTTACCGGCTCGCGTGTGCAAGACGCTGTGCGCAAGCCCGGGGGATTAGTCAGATGGCAAAAATCTCTAGATACCCTTGTTTCAAAAATACACACACATGCATATATTTGAAATCTGAAGGGTATCCAAGAGGCTCTATAGTATACACACCCACACGCATCCCCCCCCCCCACATAGGTATATGTGTATATATATATAGAGAGAAAGACTTGTGTAATTCTGAAAGGATTCAAGCCGAATTCTTCCCACTCAAATATCACCATACATCATCTGAATACAAGAACTATTTCCTTATAGTTGATCTATATTATTTCAAGTCTTTATAAATCAAAAATTAAGTATTTTGAATACTTTTTGCCCATGCATCAAATAGGGGAGAAATGAACGGCTTAAATAGTGAGTTGGTTAGTATAACGGTGTAGAACATTTGAAACCTAACAAAATTGGTTTGTAGAGATTTTTAAATGTTTAGATCATATGATCAAATGGCCGGATCGAATTTCTATATCTAACGATATTGATCTAACTAACTCACTACTTTCGGCTATCCATTTTGGGTAGCTTGATGGATGGGCAAAAAGTATTCAACACACTTGATTTTTGAGTTTTAGTTACTTTAAATAATATAGATCAACTTCAACGGAGTGGACCTTATATTTGAATGTCGAATGTTAGTATTTAAGAAAATTCGGGCTCGAATCCTTCTGAAACTATACAAATCTATCTCTGTGTGTGTGTGTGTGTTTATGGAGGAAGGTTGAAGTGGAGGAGCGAGTATTCGTATGTGAATATATGTGGCGTGCACGTATAAATTGTTATACCCATGCTAGGAGGGTGGCACCGAATGGGGAAGACGTGGTATTATATATATATATATATATATATATATATATATATATATATATATATATATATATATATATATATATATATATATATATATTCGTCCAGGTATCCGAGTCCCACAACGCGGATAACAAGTGTAACCCCCGACTAATCCTGTGGGTCCCGCTCACCCTACGCCAAGGGAAAGTTTTCCTATACGGAACAGGGTAAGACAGGGTCATTTTAGCTCTCAGGCACTAAATGTGCACCGCGGGCCTCGAATCCAAGTCACTTGGGGAGCAAACCAATGGTTTGCCACTAGGACATTGGCGGGGAGCCCGAATCCTTCTCACTTATATACTACGATATTCAAATACAAGATCTATTTTGTTATAGTTGATCTATATTATTTAGAGTAACTAAAAATAAAACATCAAGTGTTTGAATACTTTTTGTTCATTCATGAAGTAGGCGCAAAATGGACGGGTGAAAATAGTATATTGCGTAGATCTATATATTTAGACATACAAATTCTCAATCCGACCATTTGATCATGATCTAAACATTTAAAAATTTTTACATACCAATTTTTCTAGGTTTTAAATATTTTATATCGTTAAACTAACCAACTTCCCATTTTTGACCATCCATTTTGTACTTACTTGATGAATGGGCAAAAAGTATTCAAAACATTTGATTTTTTATTTTTAATTACTTAAATATTATAGATCAACTTCAACGGAGTGAATCTTGTAATTGAATGTCGTAGTATGATAATTAAGTCGGGAGAATTCAGGCTTGAATCCTTCTGGAACTACAAAAGTCAGCTCTCTCTCTCTCTCTCTCTCTCTCTCTCTCTCCCCCCCCTCTGTGTGTGTGTGTGTGGTGGTGGGGAGTAGGGAATGAATTGTACATACATACATTGCATGTTACAGGTGTTATTTTTGTAACACTTGTATTATTCTAACCATATTTATTTCGAAATTAGCAAATAATTAGAAGGTAATAATCAAACATTGTGAAAATGGAGGGGTGCGCGTTTGTTAAAATAAAGTTGCTCATATTTGTATATAAATATACATGTTGACATTCAGTATCCAAATTATTTTTATAACTTGAAAATATGTTTCGATGGTTTAATGGGAACATAATGTGAGATTGATGCCTATTCATGTTTATCATAAAAACTTTACACATTTTACATGTTTATATCATATGACTGATTTGAAATTATATATTATACTTCACTCACGAAATTGTCAAGCCCACTCCATTAAGTTTATCATGTTTTCAGGATAGTATAAGGATAAAGGCTTGGCGTGAAGAACAACTGACCATAGTATTGGAGACCAAGCGCGTCATTATTTTTTTGTTATGTAGTAGATGTTAGTATTGAAAATGTCAAAAACTCATGTACTAATACTATATTTTGGTGTATGCGCTTATATACTCTAGCATTTAAATTGTATGTTATATATAGTGAAGGATGGATTCAGTGGCTTCTCTAAATAGAAATATTAGTAATGGCGACTAGAAGGTATGATTTATTTTTTCTTTTAACTAAGTAGGTGATATCAAACCGAAATATTATTATGACTGTGTAGGTATTTGTTCAGTTATGAAAGTTATTTGAGATTGAAATTAAATAGTATGGGCTTCATATGATATTTTAAGCCGTGTGAGTTTCATGTGATGTTTTTGTATTTGGACAAGTGACTATTTTCAGGGGAGATGCTGTCGAAATTTTGAGTGATCATGCGTTACGTATTTATAATCTTTTAATTTATTGAGGATAGGTGGTGAATTAGTAAAACTAAAATCTAGAACCGTTATAATTTTTGTGTGATATATGTATGTAAATGTTCTGAAATAAATAGTACACTATCATGAGTACAATAAGATAAAAGATACTAAAATGACTATTTAATATGTCATGAGCGTCAATGTATAAAATGTTAAGATGAATAAAGATAATACGTATATTCAGTAAAATACAAGATATTAGTACAAGAGGCTAATAAAATAAATAGCTAAGTGAACCGGATTTTCCTGGTTGATGAATAGAATCATTAGGATACCGATTCCTGATGCTTTATTTTTTTAATCATTAAGCGCCTATTTATCCATGTTCAATAGATGATCAATTTTATTATTTGATGCATAAATTATGTATAATATGTTATTTGTATGCCACTTCTCAGATTTCTTGCATGACTTTACTCCTTGAGCTGTTAAGCTCACTCTTCTATATTAATAATTCATGTCATTATAAAAGTAAAGGCCTAACTTAAAGTTTAGTGGGTTTTCTTTTTGAACTATGTAGAGAATCAATCGTGTGAAAATTAATTATATTTCGTCACCTCTGAATAATTCATGTTTGTATATATAAACATTAAACTTGATATGCATGCTATGTAATATATGTTAAACTTGTGAGTTAGATAGTTGAATCTTTGTATATGTATAGAGATATATGTGTGATCATGATATTCTTTTGAGTTGGTATTGGATATAGTTATTGTGTTGGGATTGAGAATGCTAAGAGGGGTCGAGCATATATATTATAATTGTTAATAGCTGAGATTGTAATCTCGAGGATGTGATAAGTAGGTCGATTGTGGTCGAAATTATATAGTTGCAATCGAAATTATGTAGGATTCTGTAGAAATTATAGAGGAGATGCTGCCAAAGTTTAGAAAAAGATCAGATATTATTATATGGCTCGAGGATATCAGTAACTAGGACCATTACAATTGGCATCAAGAGCCCAAGCTTAGGCATAGAGATTAGACTTAGAATAGTTAATTTAGGAGTAGGGTTGATTGCTATGATTGAAATGTATGTGAATATTAGATATGAATGATATTTGCAAATGTGTGGTAAGATATGGGTAGTCTAAGGGGATAGTGCGTTTTTACATATATGATTGACGTTTAAATGTGTGATATTGGATCACTATCTTACGTTCGGATTATGATACCCACATATAATGATTCAGATGAGTTCTACTGGGGGTGCAGGCCCCTCGTATGGACTGCGAGTGATATGAGACACTGGAGTAAGAGAATAGTTAAAATATCAGACAAGTTAGGATTAAATCGGAGCAAAAAACATATTAGAAAGTTTGAGTAAGAAATAATGAAATTATGAGGCAAAAGATCAAAGAATATATTGTATTGAAAAAGCATGAATTTTTGTTGAAAACTTCTTGATAGAACAAAGACATTCTCACAAATAAGGATCTTATAAAATAGATGTAGAGATAAACTACTCAAGTTTGTGGAGAAAATGTTGTGCGCAGCGGGTCGGGGTAAACACAACAATCACCCTTGAGGAATCCGCCCACCTGGCGGAGACTCAATGCAACCGAGAAACAACCAACACAATAGGAACAACCAATAGAGAAAAGCAATCAATGCACAAATTTAACGAGGTTCGGCCAACGTGCCTACGTCCTCGGGGCAAGGGAGAGAGATTTTATTGATTCAACAATCAATACAACTAATACAAGAGGGAACTTGAAGAATTCTTAGAGATATTTCTTGGGATACAACACATGAGACCTCTAGCCTCTATTTATAACCACAGAGTCCCTGAATTTATGAAAACCCAGGTTGGATTCAATCCCATCCAGAAAAGGAATTGAATCCTAAAAGGAAAGTTCAAACGCGCCTGTCAGTCGACCGGCCAGGTCGACCGCGCCCAACCGAGAGCGAGCCCTTGTCAGTCGGTCGACCAGGCCGGTCGACCACTCCTTCCTGTGCACGCTCGTGCACGCCGGTCGACCGGGCGGTCGACCGGCCTCCTCCACCGGTCGACTGGGCGGTCGACCGGGAGCACTTCTTGCCTGCTCCATGCGCCGTTTCTCGCTCCTTTGTCATCCGATCTCTATTGGCCCAAAAGCCCATCACTCTAGTTTTAATGATGATCAACTCATGTAGTTATAGTACTAATGATCTTGTGTTTAATTAGTCTCAGATTTATGATCATGATCTTAGTTGGTGTGTAGCTTCAACAAAGGATTTAAAGTCAAGTTTTGAAGCTAGCACGGTTTGATTTAAGAGCCTATGCATCAAGATCACATCAAGTACTCAAGAGGAGTCTAACTCTTTGGATCAAGTTTGGACCAAGTCAAGAAGATGAGAAGAATTCAAGTGAAGACCTTCAAGTCAAGACTTGAGTCTAGGTTTGTTTTTATTAAGATTTTATTTTAGATAAAATGTAAAGGATAGAATAGTTGGTGGATTGCTCAAGTTTACCATATACACACACACACTCTCTCTTAATTTAGATGAGTTTTCATAAAAGACTTTTCATTTTGACAAAATACCGGTTTGATTTTTAGAGTTTATTATATACATGTGTTTTTAACCAAAACCGTTTTAGTGCTTTTTGTCAAAAAACATAGATATTTCATCATTTATGTATAGTGGATCATATCTATACACACCATGCTTTAAAAGTGTTTAAAATATCTTGTTTTTGTATTTGGAGAAGTTTTGAAAAAATCTATTTGGAAAAATACGATTTTTGTTTTTAGCCAAAATTTCTAAGTTACAAAAATAGTTCAACATGTTTGTAACATGTCTTGATTTTACTCAAACATGTATGTATATCAAAGTATAATACTGAAACTATTTTTGTGAATTTTTAAAGATTTTATGGATTTAATTAAAAATAAAATACCCAAGTTTTAAATCCTGAAAATGGCCTGCCAGGCTCTGGCAGTCGACCGACCGGTCGACCGGACCAGGAGCCGGTTGACTGACGTGCACAGACGTGCACAGGATGGCACGGTCGACCGCCAGAGAGTGTCTGCTCTCTAGAAATGGACTCGATTGACCGGGCGGTCGACAGGCAGAGAGCTCAGCTCTCTGTATCTATGCCATGGTCGACCGGCCGGTCGACTGCTGGCTCAACATCAGAAATCTGACCGTTGGCCGGGCGGTTGACCGACAAGTCATCCTGGCTCCCAACGGCTAGTTTTTGGAGCCTATTTAAAGGGGGCTTATATGGACTATTTTTAACAAGTTTTCAAGTGGATTTTTGCACCAGTTTTTCCTACTCTTTTAAGAGGTTTCACCACTTGTTTAAGAGCCTAATACTTCCATTTAAAGAAGAGTTTATCAAGAGTTTTCAAAAGTGATTTATTGTGTTTTCCTCCACCAATTCAATCCTAGTTTTCTCACACACATACTTGAGCTATCCATTGCTACACCTATCCTATTGGGATCTTTGTTGTGAGAGAATTTGAGGTGATCAAAGTGTTTAGATCACCAAAGCTTTCTTCTTTGCTTTAAGGAGGCGGACGTGTGTGTTTGATTGTCAAGATATTTCGATTGGTATTCTCTTTTCATACATATATATAATTTGTTTGTGCTTGATTGTCAAGATATTTAGATGTTTAAAGTACAAAGTATGTTTATGCTAAGCTTAATTCAAATCTTAATTTTCAATTGATTTCTCAATTGGTACTTTTTATATAAGCTTATGCATTATCTTCAATTGGTATTTTTTTTACAATTGGTATTTTTATTGATATAAAAATGTATAATATATTTCTATTGGTATCTATTGAACTATTTATTTCAATTAGTATCCATGAAAATTTAATTGGTATCAAAATATAAAATGCTTTCCTTCATTGATATCAACATTTCATTGCATTTCAATTTGTAAAATGTTTCAATTACAATTAAAATTCAAATTTGTAATGATTATTTCCAATTGGTATCTTAACTTTGATTTACTAAGATATCTCAAAATTTGTTTTATTGAGAAAATTCAAAATTTTGTTTTAATAAGAAATATTAAAAATATTTTGATGTGTATTGCCTATATTCAAGGGGAGCTTAACATCTCTTCTACATATAGATTCATGTTGAGTGTATCTTATATCGAGGAGCTTGACAACTCTTCTTTATGTGATACACGTGTGTAGGGGAGCTTCACATCTCCTCTTATGCATTACATATTATGTGTTATGTGAATTAAGGCTTGTCATCCCTTCTTCATGTAATGCATGTATGTAGGAAAGTTAACTTAGCGTCTTCCTCTTCATGACTGTATATCGCATATATCTCTTTATTGGTTGATTTGATTTCACCCCTTTATTGATTTTTGTTTCGAACAAAAAGGGGGAGAACATTGTTTTATTTTTACTTTAACCCCTTTGTTGATGATTGACAAAAAGGGGGAGAAAGATTTTGAGTTTATATATGCATATTTTTGTTTTTGCATATATTGAGTTTATGCATCTTGTGTTTTAGAAAATGGGAAGAATGTTTTTAAAAGTTTAAAGAAAAAGGGGGAGAAAAGTTTTTGGAAAAAGGATTTTGGATTTATGTTTTATGCCTCTCACCTTATTGATGCATGTTTAGTTGTTTAGTTTTATGTACTTTATTGCCATATCTTATTGCTTATTTGTGATGCATGAGTTAAGAGGGAGCTTCTTTGGAGCTTTACTTTAAATCCATGCATATATAACTCCATGAGTTTTGTCATCATCAAAAAGAGGGAGATTGTTGGCCACAGGCCCATCACTCTAGTTTTGATGATGATCAACTCATGTAGTTATAGTACTAATGATTTTGTGTTTAATTAGTCTCAGATTTATGATCAAGATCTTAGTTGGTGTGTAGCTTCAACAAAGGATTTAAAATCAAATTTTGGAGCTAGCACGGTTTGATTCAAGAGCCTATGCATCAAGACAACATCAAGTACTCAAGAGGAGTCTAGCTCTTTGGATCAAGTTTGGACCAAGTCAAGAAGATGAGAAGACTTCAAGTGAAGACCTTCAAGATCAAGACTTGAGTCTAGGTTTGTTTTTATTAAGATTTTGTTTTAGATAAAATGTAAAGGATAGAATAGTTTGTAGATTGCTCAAGTTTACCATATACACACATACTCTTAATTTAGATGAGTTTTCATAAAAAAAATTTCATTTTTGAAAAGACTTTTCATTTTGACAAAATACCGGTTTGATTTTTAGAGTTTATTATATACATGTGTTTTTAACCAAAATCGTTTTATTGCTTATTGTCAAAAAACATAGATATTTCATCATTTATGTGTAGTGGATCATATCCATACACACCATGCTTTAAAGGTGTTTAAAATATCTTGTTTTTGTATTTGGAGAAGTTTTGGAAAAATCTATTTTTGAAAAATACGGTTTTTGTTTTTAGCCAAAATTTCTAAGTTACAAAATTAGTTCAAAATGTTTGTAACATGTCTTGATTTTACTCAAACATGTTTGTATATCAAAGTATAATGCCGAAACTATTTTTGTGGATTTTTAGAGATTTTATGGGATTTAATTAAAAATAAAATACCCAAGTTTTAAATCCTGAAAATGGCCTGCCAGGCTCTGGCGGTCAACCGACCGGTCGACCGGACCAGCAGCCGGTTGACCAGAACGGTCGATCGACGTGCATAGACGTGCACTGGATGGGCCGATCGACCGCACGATTGACCGCCACAGAGTGTCTGCTCTCTGGAAATGGCCCCGGTCGACCGGCGGTCGACCAGCAGAGAGCTCAGCTCTCTGTATCCATGCCACGGTCGATCGGCCGGTCGGCCGCTGGCTCAACGGTCAGAAATCTGGCCGTTGGCCGGTCGACCGACAGGTCATCCTGACTCCCAACGGCTAGTTTTTTGGTGCCTATTTAAAGGGGGCTTATATGGACTATTTTTAACAATTTTTCAAGTGGGTTTTTGCACCAGTTTTTCTTACTCTTTTAAAAGGTTTCTCTACTTGTTTAAGAGCCTAATACTTTCATTCAAAAGGAGAGTTTATCAAGAGTTTTTCAAAAGTGATTTCTTGTGTTTTCCTCCACCAATTCAATCCTAGTTTTCTCACACACATACTTGAGCTATCCATTGCTACACCTATCCTATGGGGATCTTTGTTGTGAGAGAATTTGAGGTGATCAAAGTGTTTAGATCACCAAAGCTTTCTTCTTTGCTTTGAGGAGGCGGACGTGTGTGTTTGCATTGTTTCGAGTTCTAGTGTGAACTCGGTGTTTGAGGTGCGACCTCGGCAAGCTAGTAGGCTTGCGGTGTGTTCTTGCGAGAACAAGTGAAGGGACTAGAAAGTCCAAGGAGCTCAAGTGTGAACTCGCCTTGTAAGTGTTGCGGTACCGAGTGATCCGATGGGATCGGTTTTTAGTGAAAATCCTTCATGAGTTGAAGGCGGGGACGTAGAGCAAGTGTGTTCGAACCTCGAAACAAATCTCCCTTGTTTGCGATTGATCTCTTACTTGTCTTTATATCTTGCATGCTAATATTGTCTTTATCTTTATATGCTTGATATATTGTGTGCTTATTGTTATATGCTTGAGGATTGTTTGCTAACATTTGTATTTAACCAAGAGAGCCAACGCGGCATCTCAACTCTTATTTAGAGGAATCTTAAGGAGTTAGTCCAGAGCCCTTCACGGGGAAACCGGCTACACTCTTGTGGTATACTTGGTGTTTAGTTAAAGAAGTTTTAGTTTGCATTAAATAAGTTGTAATTCCGCATTAATTGACCATTAGATTAGCTAATCACCTATTCACCCCCCTCTAGGTGATTACAATCTCTATGCTACCTCCTTCTATCTCCTCTATCTCCTCCCTCTCAGAATTCTCCACCTCGGTGAATATTTTCTAAATCTGAGTCGATCTCCAACAAACTCCAGTCTATCACCTTGCGAAATCGACACACGATCTCGGCTTGCACGCTCCGGACGATATCGACACACGACTCCGGACGAAATCGACGCACGATCTCGGCGAAATCGACACACGATCTCGGCTTGCACGCTCCGGAATCTGTAGCTCAGTTATCCACTGGAATGCACTACACATGCCTTCCCTATCTTCACCTTAGGAGAACTTCCATACTTGCCGAACACCGAATGGGTCTCCAACTCAGTAACTACATGACCTTACGAGGAACTCATCATGAGCTAACACTGACTCTCCAACTGACTAGCTCTATCTAGTCTACATGTCTTCAGTTGATGGTCCAACCAAGTCTGAGTAGAGCACACCGAACACCATCATCGGCTTCAACAACTGGATGCACACCCCTCCTATCAAGCTCAACATCTTCTCACCAGAAGATCAACCTGTTCATCGAGATCATAATACCTCACCTCTATGTGAAGTCCAACTGGCCACAACACTTCACCTCTACGTGAAGCCTCTCTACCTCTACGTGAAGCTCCAATCGGCCACAACTCTTCACCTCTACGTGAAGTTCCAATCAGCTTCTCGAGAACCCAAATAGCTTCATACGGGTTGCATCACCAAATGGCTGCGCCTTTACGGCTGCCAACGTACCTTACCCAATGGATCAAGCCAACCGTAGTTCATTCAAAATGAGCTCCATCAAACTCAAGCACTTGTACCTAGATCTGCTGCAGCGAACCTATCTGGCTGAGTCATATGAACCTCCTCACGACCATCATGGAGAGCAACGGCCTTCAACTTGAGCTTGTCGCGATTACAAGCTTAAAATTCATGCTTCTTTACCCACAAGCGTGGTTTTACCTTGGTTCCAATGGCTGCAAACAACTCGACATTCTCAACAATGTCTTCAACCTGTTCAGCATCAATATTGGCTACATGATCTCCACCCGGTGTTACATTCAGTGAAATCTTCACTGATATCGAACCAACTGGAGATGGTGGAGTAGCATCAACCTCCACCTGCTACGATACTTTCTTAGTCTCCGTCCTCTCTACCTGCTGAGAAACGCTAGACTTTAACACTAAAGTCTCATCAAATGTGATATGCCTACTCAACACGATCTTCTTGTTTTCGGGGTCCCACAACTTGTAGCCATTCATATTCCTTTTGACACCCAAAACACAACCCTCTTTGCTCGCGGATTCACCTTGCCATTTTTGGCACTGAAGTAGGTCGGACTTTTAAATTCCCGCAGCAAATCATGATCTTGAGCAGCTTTCCCAGATTAAATTTCCAATGGAGTTTTACCTCCTATCGCAGTCGATCCATTAATGAGATGGCTGGCATACACAATCGCCTCAGCCCATAACGTTTTGTCTAATCTTGCATTAGACAACAACCACCGAACCTTCTCCAGAAGGAATGGTTTACTTCCCTAACCAACCCATTTATACCTTTTGTGAAGTGAGTAGCAATACCGGTGTTCTGGCCAAATCGTAGGAATTGGTTCATGTCTCTTCCAACATTACCAATTTGTAGCTCCTTGATCTTCCTACCAATCTGCTTCTCCATTCTTCCTCTCCACTTCATCAACATATCTAGGGCTTCACACTTTTATCTCATGGGATATATCCAACAATGCCTAGATAAACTATCAACAAAAGAGACAAAGTACCTGTGACCTCCAAGCGATGCAGTCTTAATAGGTCCCCAAACGCTTACGTGAACACAATCAAGAAGACCTTCTGAGCGGTGAGTACTGGTGCTGAATTTCACCTTCTTCTTATCTAGAACGCTGTGTTCACCTTCCAAGTTGCAGGTAGCAGCACCTTCCAATGATCCCTTCTTTGCAGGAGCTCGCAAAGACCTTTCACCTCCATGTCCGACCTTTACCTGCCAGACCTTCGTGCAACAATCATCTGAAGAACTAGAAGTATCCACCTGACCTATAACCGTACTACCCTCAAGTAGTAGAGATTGTCCCGGTGGACGCCCTTCATCATCACCATCGAGCCTTTGATCATTTTGAGAATACCATCTCGTACAGATATCACAAGACCCGATGCTTCCAAAGCGCCAACAGAGATAAGATTCCTTTTGAGTTGAGGTACATACCTCACCTCCTTCATTTCTCGTACTATCCCATCATCCATCTTGATACGGACTGTACCCATCCCTTCTATATTACACGGATGATCATCACCCATGACCGTGTAACACCCATCCAGCTCTCAAAGCTAGAAAACCAGGCCATGTTCGGGTATACATGATAGGTGGCTCCGCTATCCAAGATCCACTCAGCATTATCTGAGTTACAAACAGTAGGGGTAGTAACAGAGAGAGAATACCGATGAGTCCGAGTTTGATCCATCTGCCTGTGAGGTACTGCCTTGAGTACTGACCACCTTTGCAAGATTTGCCTTAGTCTTAGACTCCACCTTCTTACCTTTTGCCTTCGTGCATTCAGCTTTCCAGTGTCCTAATTCCTTGCACAAGGCACACTAATTCTTCTTCAGATTTCTAAAGCCTGATCTGAACTTTGATCTCCCCCGATCGTCTCTTCCCTTCCTATTGGATCTTCTGCCTCTTACCTCCAATGTCTCTACTGTTGTGCTTCCCGAAGAAGACAGTCGGTCCTGTCTTCTTGCTTCATAACTCACAAGTGCAGCAAACACCTCATCGTAGTTAAGGGATTGTCTTCCATTTAGAAAAGTAAAAGTAAAGGCCTCATACTCTTCCCTAGGAAGAGAGTTCAAAAGAATTACTGTCTTATCCTCTTCACTAGTCTCCACATCCACATTAACTAGATCTGTAAGAAGCTTCGCGTAACGGTTCAAGTGTTCATTGACAGAGCATCCTCTTTGCATCTGAAACCCATAGAGCTTACTCTTCAACAGCAATCGCGATTCTATGCTCTTCGTCAGATACTTCCTCTCCAGGATCTCCCACAGCTGCCTCGCAGATGTCTCATGCAACACCTGATACTTGATATCTTGTGTCAGACAATACCTGATCAAGCCACACGCCGAACGGTTCATCTTGTCCTAATCTTCTTCCGTCGTTGATGCACGCTTCTTCTCCAACCGTAGAGTGTCTTCGAGGTTTGATGCCGTCAGCGCATCCATAACCTCACACCTCCACATACCAAAGTTGTTCGTCCCGTTGAATTTCACCACATCAATCCTTTGATGTGGATTCATGGATCTCACCGATGTACTTTCCCCAGCCATCTTCTCAACTGATTCCTCAAACTAATGTGAAAACAAACGGAGTTAGATAAAACAAACTAGATAGAGACAAGATCTTTACCTCCACACGAACCTTCGAAGAGTTTCTGAAGCAATCTACTCCACCAACTTGATTCTTCGAGCAATCTTCACACGCTGTTCTGAGATCGATACACGATCCCACAAACAGTCCCAACTCTGATCCGAGATCGACACACGATCTCCGCCAATCAGCAACAGATGCCCTTGAATCAACAGATGATCCCAGATGAACCTGGGATGCTCTAAGACCACTTGGTTTGCGCAGCGGGTCAGGGTAAACACAACAACCACTCTTGAGGAATCCGCCCACCTGGCGGAGACTCGATGCAGCCGGAGAAACAACCAACACAACAAGAACAACAACCAATAAAGAAAAGCAATCAACGCACAAATTTAACGAGGTTCGACCAACGTGCCTACGTCCTCGGGGCAAGGGAGAGAGATTTTATTGATTCAACAATCAATACAACTAATACAAGAGGTAATTTGAAGAATTCTTGGAGATATTTCTTGGGATACGATACATGAGACCTCTAGCCTCTATTTATAGCCACAGAGTCCCTGAATTTATGGAAACTCAGGTTGGATTCAATCCCATCCAGAAAAGGAATTCGAATCCTAAAAGGAAAGTCCAAACGCGCCTGTCGGTCGACCGGCCGGACGACCGACCCATGCCATGGTCGACCGGCCCGGTCGACCGCGCCCAACCGAGAGCGAGCCCTTGTCAGTCGGTCGATCGGGCCGGTCGATCGCTCCTTCCTGTGCACGCTTGTGCACGCCGGTCGACCGGGAGCACTTCTGGCCTGCTCCATGCGCCGTTCTCGCTCCTTTGTCATCCGATCTCTGTGCTACTTTATTTCATTTCCTCTATCTCCTCTCTCCCATAGAAAGCTAAAAAGATTGAGAATGCAAAGCTCCAGAAAAATACTTTTGGGAAGCTCTCTTGAACATCTAGAATTGATGGTCAAAAGACTTTGTTGAAACTCTTTAAGAGATAAGAAATATTTTGCTAAAAACTTGTAAAAAAAAATCTGGTTAAAATCCCAAAAATCAAGCTCTATTTATAAGCTTGAAAACCAAAACAAAAATTAATCACAAAAGGTCCCCAACCTACTGCAGCCGTTGGGCTACTGTTCACACAAAAAAAAGAAAAAACATTAAAACGAAGCAGGTTACCCCCAACGGCTAGTTCAACTAGCCCTTGGGCGTGGGCCTCATAGCCGATCGCCGGCTACTATAGCTGGACGACCAATTGCCCAAACCAAGAGCACAGCTCTCTGGTCCGTAGACCGGCTACAGCAGTCGGTCGACCGGCAGCCCAACCTCCTTTTTTTTAAATTATTTTTAAAACCTTTTTAAAATACAACTAAAAATCTATAAGAATCCTAAAAATAATCAATAATATATGCGAACAAAAATTAATGTATATTTCAACTAACTACTTTTCTTTTTAAGATTTTAAATATATTTTTAAATATAAACTATTAAAATATTTAAACTAGACTCTTTATAAAAATTCAAATAAATATTTATAAATTTCACAAAAATAAGTTCTTGAAAATACACACGTGCACAAATATGTGTGATAAAACTTCAATACATATTGCAAACATGAGAACTTGTTAAGAAACCAAATACAATTTTTAAAACATAAACTATATTGAAAATTTGTTTTTCCAAAAACTAGACTTTAACAAGTTAAACTAAAAACTTGTATAAAATACAAAAATAAGTTTCTCAAACTCTATTGAAACACAAATGTGTAGAGTCAAATTCTAATACACACATCAAGCAATTAAAACTTGTTTTTCACATAAAATTCAATTTTATCAAAAACAACATCTTAAACTACAAATTCATTTTCAAAGAAATATTATTAAAAATAATATTTTAAACTACAAATTCATTTTCAAGAAACGCAATAAGATAATATATGTACTGTGTGTGTGAACTTGAGCAATCAATCTAATCTAAACTTTACAAATCTTCAAAACAAAACTTACAAATTCTCATACGAACATCAAGTCTTCTTTCTTAATCTTCTTTTTCATTTTGACTCGATCTAACTCAATTTCATTAAGCTTGACTCTTTCTTTAGTGATAGATGTGTTATTTGTGCTTGAGCTCATGAATCAATACTTGTTAGCTTCTAAACTTGACTTTGAGTTTATTAATGGAGCTAAAAGCTAAACTATGATTTTGATTAAACTTGTAACTTAAATACCACAAGATCATTAATATTACAACTAAAAGAGTTAGTCATTATCAAAACTACAGTGATGGACCTTTGGGCCAATAGTGCAGTCAATCGTTCATGCAGCATAGTGTAGTGAATTACCTTAAAATTCACATGATGTTGGAGGCATTCAAGTGAACTTATGCCTCAACGTTATATCCTATTCCCGATTTAGACAAGCCGAAGGTATGATTCTCCAATATTATGTCCATCATTTTAACATATTGTCCATAATTTGGAACTTATGTCCACCTTTTAAAAATTTTTTGTCAACCTCAGGAAAGTTATGTTCTTGTTTTGTACAATTTTGTCTACCTTTTGAATATTACATCCAACATCTCTCCTTCCAGTTAGTCTACTTTTGAAGATTTTGTTCCCCTCTTAAAAGTTATGTCAAATTTTTGGTACTCTCTCCAAAATCTTCCCAAGTACTTTTTGTTTGTGCTCCTTTTGAAAGTTATGTTTTCCATCTCTTTTGAATTTCTACACAAAATTGTGCTTGATATGATGTCCACCTTTCTGAAAGTATTGTTAACATTTTTTAAATTTCTTAGAGTACATTTTGGAAATTTCTATCCAACTTTTTGAAATGAATGTCCACCTTTTTGAAATTTTTTGTCTACTTCATGAAATGCATGTCCATTGGTCCCCATTTGCCCTGTCAGATAGACAAAAATTTAAAAGCTTAGAAAGCTAGACAGTAACTTCAGAAGTTGGATAGAATTGATAACATGGATATTAACTTCAGAAGTTGGATAGAAATTGAAAATGCAGGAAAACATGCCTTTGGAACATCCCATAATGGGGATATCACAAGCTTGAAAGGTTACTGGTGTCCCCAAGACTTCACATTCTTTTCAATGCTGGTCAGACTAGCAGATCGTAGTCTTTCTTCTTCTTTTTCTTCATATCTTTCTTTCTCCTCGTGCTATGTGAGTAGTTCATCAACATCTGCACCCATCTCCTCTTCTTTTTCTTCTTTTTCTGTCTGTCTCTGATTAGACATCCCTTCTTCCCCTTTATCTACCTGTTCGTCACAAAAACGAGGTTGCTTTTGCTCTTCAGCACTAGGAAACACCCTGAGCTCTTCAAACAAATGTCGTACCTTCACAACTTCATCCAGCTAGCATCCGACAGGGCATCTCGGAGGCGGGTAATCTTTTTTTGGGTACAAAATTCCAACGCCAATAATTGCTTTGTCTTGGCGGCTCCAAAATTCTTCCAGAAGGCAAGTTTGCTGCATAGTCATCTGATTCCTTGTTCGAATACAATTGCGGTTAAGGTTAGGATAACCGTCTCAAGTTGGCGAAGAACCTTAATACAAAAGGTGGACAAAATCATTAGGAGTTGAAAATTTTAATGTGGGACATATTTATGAAAATGCAGACAAATTTTCAAAGTGTTGGACAAATATCTAAAAATTAGATAACTTTTAGTAAACATAGACAATTTTGGGATATATGGACAGATTTATGGATAGTTGGACAAATTATGAAAATATACATAAATTTCTGAATTGTTGGACAAAAACTGAAGAAACACTTACCCATTTTACGAACTCTCCCAGTTGATTCCAGAAGGGATAGCAGTACATGGGGAGGTACTAGCACCACATTTTCCCTCCTCTCCTTCTCTTCTCTTCGTTTCTTTTTCTTCTCTCCTTTTTTCTTTGCTCTCTCTTCTCCACTATCCTCTCTTTTCTTGTCTCTCATCTTCTTTCTTCTCTTTCCCCTTTTCTTGCTTCTCATCTCCTTTGTCTTCCTCCATCCATATCTTCTTGTAAATTACCAGATCATCGTCAAGGATGTGGTTGATGATATTCTTTGACTAGCATTCCAACGATTCAAGATGAATAGAGCCCACAGCCTTCTCCATCTCTACCCAGATACACATGGATGGAACACCATCTGTAGGCCTATCTGGTGTCTGGAGTCTGATTATCATATAGTACCATAACTGTATTAAAGAAAAGGTGGACAATTAAACATAATTAGGACAAATTTAGGAAAGGTTGGACAGAAATAAAGTTTTGTTGGACAAATAGAGAAAGATGGACAAATTATAAATAAGTTAGTAAAATTTCAACAATGGTGGACAAACTTACATTGACCAGGGGCACATCTAGACATGCAGCCGCTCTTACTTTTAGTATGAGTAGCGGCTCCCTCTCTAGGGCCAGTTTTGCATTGTGAGCACCATCGATGCTTCCTCGTGGATGCCCACAGCCCACACTATGTCTTTTATAGTTTTCACGCTCCACACTTTAAATCCATGCATATATAACTCCATGAGTTTTGTCATCATCAAAAAGGGGAGATTGTTGGCCCACAGGCCCATCACTTTAGTTTTGATGATGATCAACTCATGTAGTTATAGTACTAATGATTTTGTGTTTAATTAGTCTCAGATTTATGATCAAGATCTTAGTTAGTGTGTAGCTTCAAAAGGATTTAAAATCAAATTTTGGAGCTAGCACGGTTTGATTCAAGAGCCTATGCATCAAGACGACATCAAGTACTCAAGAGGAGTCTAGCTCTTTGGATCAAGTTTGGACCAAGTCAAGAAGATGAGAAGACTTCAAGTGAAGACCTTCAAGATCAAGACTTGAGTCTAGGTTTGTTTTTATTAAGATTTTGTTTTAGATAAATGTAAAGGATAGAATAGTTTGTAGATTGCTCAAGTTTACCATATACACACATATTCTTAATTTAGATGAGTTTTCATAAATAAATTTCATTTTGGAAAAGACTTTTCATTTTGACAAAATACGGTTTTGATTTTAGAGTTTATTATATACATGTGTTTTTTACCAAACCGTTTTATTGCTTATTGTCAAAAACATAGATATTTCATCATTTATTGTAGTGGATCATATCCATACACACCATGCTTTAAAAGTGTTTAAAATATCTTGTTTTTGTATCTGGAGAAGTTTGGAAAAATCTATTTTGAAAAAATACGGTTTTTGTTTTTAGCCAAATTTTCTAAGTTACAAAATTAGTTCAAAATTTTTTTACATGTCTTGATTTTACTCAAACATGTTTGTATATCAAGTATAATGCTGAAACTATTTTTGTGGATTTTTAGAGATTTTATGGGATTTAATTAAAAATAAATACCCAAGTTTTAATCCTGAAAATGGCCTGCTAGACTCTGGCGGTCGACCGACCGGCGACCGGACCAGCAGTCGGTTGACCAGAACGGTCGACCGACGTGCACAGACGTGCACTGGATGGGCCGATCGACCGCAGACGATTAACCACCAGAGAGTGTTTTGCTCTCTGGAAATGGACCCGGTCGACCAGGCGTTCGACCAGCAGAGAGCTCAGCTCTCTGTATCCATGCCACGGTCGATCGGCCGGTCGGCCGCTGGCTCAACGGTCAGAAATCTGACCGTTGACCGGTCGACCAGGCGGTCGACCGACAGGTCATCCTGGCTCCCAACGGCTAGTTTTTGGTGCCTATTTAAAGGGGGCTTATATGGACTATTTTTAACAAGTTTTCAAGTGGGTTTTTGCACCAATTTTTCTTACTCTTTTAAAAGGTTTCTCTACTTGTTTAAGAGCCTAATACTTTCATTCAAAAGAAGAGTTTATCAAGAGTTTTTTCAAAAGTGATTTCTTGTGTTTTCCTCCACCAATTCAATCCTAGTTTTCTCACACACATACTTGAGCTATCCATTGCTACACCTATCCTATGGGGATCTTTATTGTGAGAGAATTTGAGGTGATCAAAGTGTTTAGATCACCAAAGCTTTCTTCTTTGCTTTGAGGAGGCGGACGTGTGTGTTCGCATTGTTTCGAGTTCTAGTGTGAACTCGGTGTTTGAGGTGCGACCTCGGCAAGCTAGTGGGCTTGCGGTGTGTTTCTTGCGAGAACAAGTGAAGGGACTAGAAAGTCCAAGGAGCTCAAGTGTGAACTCGCCTTGTAAGTGTTGCGGCACCGAGTGATCCGATGGGATCGATTTTTAGTGAAAATCCTTCATGTGTTGAAGGCGGGGACGTAGAGCAAGTGTGCTGGAACCTCGAAACAAATCTCCCGTGTTTGCGATTGATCTCTCTATCTCTTACTTGTCTTTATATCTTGCATGCAAATATTGTCTTTATCTTATATGCTTGATATATTGTGTGCTTATTGTTATATGCTTGAGGATTGTTTGCTAACACTTGTATTTAACAAGAGAGCCAACGCGGCATCTCAACTCTTATTTAGAGAATCTTGAGGAGTTAGTCCAGAGCCCTTCACGGGAAATCCGGCTACACTCTTGTATTATATTTGGTGTTTAGTTTAAGAAGTTTTAGTTTGCATTAAATAAGTTTTAATTCCGCATTAATTGACCATTAGATTAGCTAATCACCTATTCACCCCCTCTAGGTGATTACAATCTCTGTGCTACCTTCTTCCATCTCCTTTATCTCCTCTCTCTCACAATTCTCCACCTCGGTGAATATTTTCTAAATCTGAGCCGATCTCCAACGAACTCTAGTCTATCACCTGACAAAATCGACACACGATCTCGGCGAAATCGACACACGATCTTGGCTTGTGCGCTCTAGACGAAATCGACACACGATCTCGGCTTGCGCGCTCCGGACGAAATCGACACACGATCTCGGCTTGCGCGCTCTGGAATCTGTAGCTCAGCTATCCACTGGAATGCACCACACATGCCTTCCCTATCTTCACCTTAGGAGAACTTTCATACATGCCGAACACCGAATGGGTCTCCAACTCAGTAACTACATGACCTTACGATGAACTCATCATGAGCTAACACTGACACTCCAACTGACTAGCTCTATCTAGTCTACATGTCTTCAGTTGATGGTCCAGCCAAGTCTGAGTAGAGCACATCGAACACCAACATCGGCTTCAACAAATGGATGCACACCCCTCCTATCAAGCTCAACACCTTCTCACCAGAAGATCAACCTGTCCATCGAGATCACAATACCTCATCTCTACGTGAAGTCCACTGGCCACAACACTTTACCTCTACGTGAAGTCTCTCTACCTCTACGTGAAGCTCCAATCGGCCACAACTCTTCACCTCTACGTGAAGTTCCAATCAGCTTCTCGAGAACCCAAATAGCTTCATACGGGTTGCATCACCAATGGTTGCGCCTTTACGGCTGCCTACGTACCTTGCCCAAAGGATCAAGCCAACCGTAGTTCATTCAAAATGAGCTCCATCAAACTCAAGCACTTGTACCTAGATCTCCAGCAGTGAACCTATCTGGCTGAGTCATATGAACCTCCTCACGACCATCATGGAGAGCAACAGCCTTCAACTTGAGCTTGTCGCGATTACAAGCCTTTACCCACAAGCGTGGTTTTACCTTGGTTCCAATGGCTGAAAACAACTCGACATCCTCAACAATGTCTTCAACCTGTTCAGCATCAATATTGGCTACATGATCTCCACCCGGTGTTACATTCGGTGAAATCTTTACTGATACCGAACCAACTGGAGATGGTGGAGTAGCATCAACCTCCACCCGCTACGATACTTCCTTGGTCTCCGTCCTCTCTACCTGCTGAGAGACGCTAGACTTCAACACTAAAATCTCATCAAATATGATATGCCTACTCAACACGATCTTCTTGTTTTCGAGGTCCCACGACTTGTAGCCATTCATATTCCTTTTGACACCCAAAACACAAACCTCTTTGCTCAAGAATTCACCTTGCCATCTTTGGCACTGAAGTAGGTCGGACTTTCAAATTCCGCAGCAAATCATGATCTTGAGCAGCTTTCCCAGATTAAATTTCCAATGGAGCTTTACCTCCTATCGCAGTCGATCCATTTATGAGATGGCTGGCATACACAATCGCCTCAGCCCATAACGTTTTGTCTAATCTTGCATTAGACAACAACCACCGAATCTTCTCCAGCAAGGAATGGTTTACTTCCCTAACCAACCCATTTATACCTTTTGAGAAGTGAGTAGCAATACCGGTGTTCTGGCCAAATCGTAGGAATTGGTTCATGTCTCTTCCAACATTACCAATTTGTAGCTCCTTGATCTTCCTACCAATCTGCTTCTCCATTCTCCTCTTCACTTCATCAACATATCTAGGGCTTCACACCTTTGTCTCATGGTATATCCACAACAAAGCCTAGATAAACTATCAACAAAGAGACAAAGTACCTGTGACCTCCAAGCGATGCAGTCTTAGTAGGTCCCCAAATGCTTACGTGAACACAATCAAGAAGACCTTCTGAGCGGTGAGTACTGGTGCTGAATTTCACCTTATTCTTATCCAGAACGCTGTGTTCGCTTTCCAAGTTGCAGGTAGCAGCACCTTCCAATGACCCCTTCTTTGCAGGAGCTCGCAAAGACCTTTCACCTCCATGTCCGACCTTTACCTGCCAGACCTTCGTGCAACCATCATCCATCTTGATACGGACTGTACCCATCCCTTCTATATTACACGGATGGTCATCACCCATGACAGTGTAACATCCATCCAGCTTTCAAAGCTAGAAAACCAGGCCATGTTCGGGTACACATGATAGGTGGCTCCGCTATCCAAGATCCACTCAGCATTATCTGAGTTACAAACAGTATGGGTAGTAACAGAGAGAGAATACCGATGAGTCCGAGTCTGATCCATCTGCCTATGAGGTACTGCCTTGAGTACTGACCACCTTTGCAAGATTTGCCTTAGTCTTAGACTCCATCTTCGTACCTTTGGCCTTCGTGCATTCAGCTTTCTAATGTCCTAGTTCCTTGCACAAGGCACACTAATTCTTCTTCAGATTTCTAAAGCCTGATCTGAACTTTGATCTCCCCCGATCGTCTCTTCCCCTCCTATTGGACCTTCTGCCTCTTACCTCCAATGTCTCTACTGTTGTGCTTCCCGAAGAAAACAGTCGGTCCTGTATTCTTACTTCATAACTCACAAGTGCAGCAAACACCTCATCGTAGTTAAGGGATTGTCTTCCATTTAGAAAAGTAAGAGTAAAGGCCTCATACTCTTCCCTAGGAAGAGAGTTCAAAGAGTTACCGCCTTATCCTCTTCACTAGTCTCCACATCCACATTAACTAGATCTGTAAGAATCTTCGCGTAGCGGTTCAAGTGTTCATTGACGGAGCATCCTCTTTGCATTTGAAACCCATAGAGCTTACTCTTCAACAGCAATCGCGATTCTATGCTCTTCGTCAGATACTTCCTCTCCAGGATCTCCCACAGCTGCCTCGCAGATGTCTCATGCAACACCTGATACTTGATGTCTTGTGTCAGACAATACCTGATCAAGACATACGTCGAACAGTTCATCTTGTCCCAATCTTCTTCCGTCGTTGATGCACGCTTCTTCTCCAACCGTAGAGTGTCTTCGAGGTTTGATGCCGTCAGCGCATCCATAACCTCACACCTCCACATACCAAAGTTGTTCGTCCCGTTGAATTTCACCACATCAATCCTTTGATGTGGATTCATGGATCTTACCGATGTACTTTCCTCAGCCATCTTCTCAACTGATTCCTCAAACCAATGTGAAAACAAACGAAGTTAGATAAAACAAACTAGATAAAGACAAGATCTTTACCTCCACACGAAACCTTCGAAGAGTTTCCGAAGCAATCTACTCTACCAACTTGATTCTTCGAGCAATCTTCATACGCTGTTCTAAGATCAATACACGATCCCACAAACGGTCCCAACTCTGATCCGAGATCGACACACGATCTCCGCCAATCAGCAACAGATGCCCTTGAATCAACAGATGATCCCACGATGAACCTGGGATGCTCTAAGACCACTTGTTGTGCGCAGCGGGTCGGGTAAACACAACAACTACTCTTGAGGAATCCGCCCACCTGGCGGAGACTCGATGCAGCCGGAGAAACAACCAACACAACAGAACAACAACCAATAAAGAAACAATCAACGCACAAATTTAACGAGGTTCGGCCAACGTGCCTACGTCCTCGGGGCAAGGGAGAGAAATTTTATTGATTCAACAATCAATACAACTAATACAAGAGGGATTTGAAGCATTCTTGGAGATATTTCTTGGAATACGATACATGAGACCTCTAGCCTCTATTTATAGCCACAGAGTCCCTGAATTTATAGAAACTCAGGTTGGATTCAATCCCATCCAGAAAAGGAATTCGAATCCTAAAAGGGAAGTCCAAACGCGCCTGTCGGTCGACCGGCCGGTCGACCGACCCATCCACGGTCGACCGGCCCGGTCGACCGCGCCCAACTGAGAGCGACCCCTTGTCAGTCGGTCGACCGGCCGGTCGATCGCCCCTTCCTGTGCACGCTTGTGCACGCCGGTCGACCGGGCGGTCGACCGGAGCACTTCTGGCCTGCTCCATGCGTCGTTCTCGTTCCTTTGTCGTCCTATCTCTGTGCTACTTTTTCCATCTCCTCTATCTCCTCTCTCCCATAGAAAGCTAAAAAGATTAAAAATGCAAAGCTCAAGAAAAATACTTTTGGGAAGCTCTCTTGAACATCTAGAATTGATGCTCAAAAGACTTTGTTGAAAACTCTATAAGAGATAAGAAATATTTTTGCTAAAAACTTGTAAAAAAAATCTGGTTAAAATCCCAAAATCAAGCTCTATTTATAAGCTTGAAAACAAAACAAAAATTAATCACAAAAGGTCCCCAACCTACTGCAGCCGTTGGGCTACTGTTCACACAAAAAAAGAAAAAAAATTAAAACGAAGGAGGTTACCCCCAACGGCTAGTTCAACTAGCCCTTGGGCGTGGGCCTCATAGCCGATCGGCCGGCTACTATAGCTGGACGACCAATTGCCCAACCAAGAGCATAGCTCTCTGGTCCGTAGTAGACCGGCTACAGCAGTCGGTCGACCGGCAGCCCAACCTCCTTTTTTTAATTATTTTTAAAAACTTTTTAAAAATACAACTAAAAATCTATAAGAATCCTAAAAATAATCAATAATATATGCGAACAAAAATTAATGTATATTTCAACTAACTACTTTTCTTTTAAGATTTTAAATATATTTTTAAATATAAACTATTAAAATATTTAAACTAGACTCTTTATAAAAATTCAAATAAATATTTATAAATTTCACAAAAATAAGTTCTTGAAAATACATATGTGCACAAATATGTGTGATAAAACTTTAATACATATTGCAAACATGAGAACTTGTTAAGAAACCAAATACAATTTTTAAAACATAAACTATATTGAAAATTTGTTTTTCCAAAAACTAGACTTTAACAAGTTAAACTAAAACTTGTATAAAATACAAAATAAGTTTCTCAAACTCTATTGAAACACAAATGTGTAGAGTCAAATTCTAATACACACATCAAGCAATTAAAACTTGTTTTTCACATAAAATTCAATTTTATCAAAAACAACATCTTAAACTACAAATTCATTTTCAAAGAAATATTATTAAAAATAATATTTTAAACTACAAATTCATTTTCAAGAAATGCAATAAGATAATATATGTACTGTGTGTGTGAACTTGAGCAATCAAATCTAATCTAAACTTTACAAATCTTCAAAACAAAACTTACAAATTCTCATACGAACATCAAGTCTTCTTTCTTAATCATCTTCTTCATTTTGACTCGATCTAACTCAATTTCATTAAGCTTGACTCCTTCTTTAGTGATAGATGTGTTATTTGTGCTTGAGCTCATGAATCAATACTTGTTAGCTTCTAAACTTGACTTTGAGTTTATTAATGGAGCTAAAAGCTAAACTATGATTTTGATTAAACTTGTAACTTAAATACCACAAGATCATTAATATTACAACTAAAAGAGTTAGTCATTATCAAAACTACAGTGATGGACCTTTGGGCCAATAGTGCAGTCAATCGTTCATGCAGCATAGTGTAGTGAATTACCTTAAAATTCACATGATGTTGGAGGCATTCAAGTGAACTTATGCCTCAACGTTATATCCTATTCCCGATTTAGACAAGCCGAAGGTATGATTCTCCAATATTATGTCCATCATTTTAACATATTGTCCATAATTTGGAACTTATGTCCACCTTTTAAAAAATTTTGTCAACCTTAGGAAAGTTATGTTCTTGTTTTGTACAATTTTGTCTACCTTTTGAATATTACATCCAACATCTCTCATTCCAGTTAGTCTACTTTTGAAGATTTTGTTCCCCTCTTAAAAGTTGTCAACTTTTTTGGTACTCTCTCAAAAATCTTCCCCAAGTACTTTTTGTTTTGTGCTCCTTTTGAAAGTTATGTTCTCCATCTCTTTTTAATATTCTACACAAAATTGTGCTTGATATGATGTCCACCTTTCTGAAAGTATTGTTAACATTTTTTAAATTTCTTAGAGTACATTTTGGAAATTTCTATCCAACTTTTTGAAATGAATGTCCACCTTTTTGAAATTTTTGTCTACTTCATGAAATGCATGTCCATTTTTTGATATTTTTGTCTACATTTGTATAATTATGTCCACCTTTGACATTTTTGTCTATATTTTGATAATTTCGGTCCACTATAAACTTAACAGGTACTAACTTATGTCTCGCACAAGTAACGAACAAGACTCTCTAAATAAGACCTTCTGTAACGAAGAAGCATCGTGAGAGAAACAAGACAAGGTGAATCAACAATCAATTTGTATTGCGACCTATTGCATGCGGTAGATATGAGAAAAAAGGACACAATCAGCGTACTTGCAATGCTGGCATAGATGAGGAACTTAAGACCCTTCTGGGGTGGATGACAAACTCATTCACTCTGCTTAGTCATCAAATTGGACTTTTATTGTCACTTTTGCTCGGGGGTAAATGAAGAATTATTTTTCACTTTTTCTACTGAGGAAAGTTGAATAGAAACGAGACTTTTACTGTTTATCGGTACCATTACAATAAAGTTGAACAGTTAATTTCAAATTTGGAGGGAATATTAATTAGAGAGAATTTATTGAATAATTAGAAGGGTTAATAAATAGTTTAAGCTAAACTGCACGGATATTCAATTACAAATATGAACACAGAAGTTGAAAATTATGGACATATATTCATAAAAGCAGATATTAATTTGATAAACAGAAAAATTACAACCAAAAAGCCTATTGTCCTCATGCAACCACAAAAATTTTCTCATACAACAATAAAAATTACAACACAAAAAGCCTATTGTTCTCATGCAACCAATCATTGGAAGAGGTGCCGCTCTAGGGTATAACACACAAGCAATACTGCTGGTATTGCAGATAACTTCATTACTTGGCCTCCACCAGCAGCTGGGCACAGATCTCAGCTCGGTGCACCTTCATAGACTTCCCAGGAGGTATAACTTCATCTAGGTCGCTGCCGCCGAAGACAATTGCTTTCACGTACTCATAAACAAATATATTGGAGTCAAAAATGCAAGGTAGACAAAATTTAGCATAAGTTTTGACAAATGTTGAGAAAATAGGACAAATATTGATAAAGGTAGAAATTGAGTATGGTAGACAGAAATGTATAAAGTTAGACAAAAAAATGAAAAAGTTGACGGAAAGAGTTATAGTTAGAAATAAATTTCACACTTGTTCTATTGCTGCTGAGATTCTAACTTGTGGGAGGGGAGGTGCTTGACAAATATTTTACTTTTTGTCCTGCCCATTCTCTCTATACACTTGATGATCTTGGAGGCGACGCTGTTGTAGTTTTTGTGAGGGAGAGAGCAATCTCCCTCGAGAAGTCAACCTTGATAAAGTGCCAATGTAAGTCACTGCAGATAAGAAACATCAGAGTCGGCCAGTCTTCGCCAACATATTAGTCCACATATTTGAGAAAAAGCCGATTTTGCTCCTCCTTGTCCTTGTAGTTCAGGATGTTCTACAGATAAAATTAAAGTTGGACAGAAGTAAAAAGGGTGGACAGAAAGTACAAAGTTAGATAGAAAGTACAAAAATTGAAAAAAAACTGCTTAAGTTGGATATAAAAAATAAATGTTGGACAGAAAATACAAAAGTTGGACAAAATATACTCACAGAGAATAAGGACAGACTAATCCAACTCTTCTGTACTGCTCCCCAGTTGGTCGTCCATTTGCCGCATCATCTCCCTCCCATGCACGACATCAAGCCTCTGTTAAAGATAGTTTTTAAACATATAAAGAAATTAAAAGGGCATATGGAAGCAAAAACTAGACGAAATAAGCTGAAAAGAAGAAAACTCACGTTGTTTCTAAGCATACAACCCTGAAGGATCTGTAGAAGGTCTTGTTAGGTTATGAACATGTCTTTCCACAACCAGACAAATTGTTGCCTGATTTTTTTTTGTCAATTGACTTAAATCAATGTAATAGTTGGACAAATATTTAAAAAGATGGACAGAAATTTAAAAGGTTAGACAAATAATTATAAAATTAAACATAAACTGAATAAGGTGGATACATATAGAAGTACAACATTATCACTGAAAGCTGTAGGAAACGTTGCAAAGCCTCACATTCCTTGGGATTGAGCTGGGATGTTGGGTTTTACTGAGTTACGTTGTGGACGAACCCAATCTCTTTATCGTCCTCCCAGTACCTGGATCTAGGGGAACATCCCGTTCAATTCCACCAATTTCATGAACTCCGCTTTTGTCCTGGGTCCCATGCTCATAGCTATCCAGATTTCCCGCACCACTGAGGTGTGGATCTTCATAGGCGGAAGCTTCTACTGCAACCGGGGGAGAGGATTTTGTTACCACTGAGGCAGAGCGTGTTGTAGCAACAATGGCAGAAGACTCTACAATAAGTGAGGCAGAGGTTCTATTGCAACAGGGGCAGAGATAACTGTTTGCCCATGCACCGTTGGTCCCCATTTGCCCTGTCTGATAGACAAAATTTAAAAGCTTAGAAAGCTAGACAGAAACTTCAGAAGTTGGATAGAAATTGATAACAATGGATATTAACTTCAGAAGTTGGATGGAAATTGAAAATTGCAGAAAAACATGCCTTTGGAACATCCCATAATGGGGATATCACAAGCTTGAAAGGTTACTGGTGTCCCCGAGACTTCACATTCTTTTCAATGTTGGTCAGACTAGCAGATCGTAGTCTTTCTTCTTCTTTTTCTTCATATCTTTCTTTCTCCTCGTGCTTTGTGAGTAGTTCATCAACATCTGCACCCATCTCCTCTTCTTTTTCTTCTTTTTCTGTCTGTCTCTGATTAGACATCCCTTCTTCCCCTTTATTACCTGTTCGTCACAAAAACGAGGTTGCATTTGCTCTTCAGCACTAGGAAACACCCTGAGCTCTTCAAACAAATGTCGTACCTTCACAACTTCTTCCAGGCTAGCATCCGACAGGGCATCTCGGAGGCGGGTAATCTTTTTTTGGGTACAAAATTCCAACGCCAATAATTGCTTTGTCTTGGCGGCTCCAAAATTCTTCCAGAAGGCAAGTTTGCTGTATAGTCATCTTATTCCTTGTTCGAATACAATTGCGGTTAAGGTTAGGATAACCGTCTCAAGTTGGCGAAGAACCTTAATACAAAAGGTGGACAAAATCATTAGGAGTTGAAAATTTTAATGTGGGACATATTTATGAAAATGCAGACAAATTTTCAAAGTGTTGGACAAATATCTAAAAAATTAGATAACTTTTAGTAAACATAGACAAATTTGGGATATATTGGACAGATTTATGGATAGTTGGACAAATATGAAAATATACATAAATTTCTGAATTGTTGGACAAAACTGAAGAAACACTTACCCATTTTACGAACTCTCCCAGTTGATTCCAGAAGGGATAGCAGTACATGGGGAGGTACTAGCACCACGTTCCCCCTCCTCTCCTTCTCTTCTCTTCGTTTCCTTTTCTTCTCTCCTTTTTTCTTTGCTCTCTTCTCCACTATCCTCTCTTTTCTTGTCTCTCATCTTCTTTCTTCTCTTTCCCCTTTTCTTGCTTCTCATCTCCTTTGTCTTCCTCCATCCAAATCTTCTTGTAAATTACAAGATCATCATCAAGGATGTGGTGGATGATATTCTTTGACTAGCATTCCAACGATACAAGATGAATAGAGCCCACAGCCTTCTCCATCTCTACCCAGATACACATGGATGGAACACCATCTGTAGGCCTATCTGGTGTCTGGAGTCTGATTATCGTATAGTACTATAACTGTATTACAGAAAAGGTGGACAAATTAAACATAATTAGGACAAATTTAGGAAAGGTTGGACAGAAATAAAGTTTTGTTGGACAAAAATAGAGAAAGATGGACAAATTATAAATAAGTTAGTCAAAATTTCAACAATGGTGGACAAACTTACATTGACTAGGGGGCGCATCTAGATATGTAGCCGCTCTTACTTTTAGTATGAGCAGCGGCTCCCTCTCCAGGGCCAGTTTTGCATTGCGAGCACCATCGATGCTTCCTCGTGGATAGTCATAGCGCACACTATGTCTTTTATAGTTTTTACGCTCCACACTTTAAATCCATGCATATATAACTCCATGAGTTTTGTCATCATCAAAAAGAGGGAGATTGTTGGCCCACAGGCCCATCACTCTAGTTTTGATGATGATCAACTCATGTAGTTATAGTACTAATGATTTTGTGTTTAATTAGTCTCAGGTTTATGATCAAGATCTTAGTTGGTGTGTAGCTTCAACAAAGCATTTAAAGTCAAGTTTTGGAGCTAGCACGGTTTGATTCAAGAGCCTATGCATCAAGACGACATCAAGTACTCAAGAGGAGTCTAGCTCTTTGGATCAAGTTTGGACTATTAGGGCGTGTTTGGTAAGTTGCAAAACGTTTGCAAAATGCAAAAAGTTTTGCAACTTTACATTTAAAGTTGTTTGGTTTCGTTTGCAAAATGCAAAATGCAAAACACTTTTGCAACTCTTCTTTTCCCACTTGCAGTTGCTACAGTTAAATTTGTGGTCATGTAAATCTCACTTTTACACTCATATTTTCCCACTTGCAGTTGCTACAGTTAATTTTGTGGTCATGTAACTGTCACTTGTAGTATACTTACAGTTCAAAACAGTTACTTGATAATCAATATATAATTAAATATTATTAAATATTTAATATTTTAATAATGTTCAATTTTTTATTTAATTATGTAATTATTTTATATTTTTAATCTTTAACTTTTTTATTGTTTTAATATTTAATATTTTACTATTTTAATTTAATATTTTAATTAATATTTTATTATTTTATTAATACTTATTCCATTTTTTATTATTTTATTTAGAGTTAATATTTTATTAATATAACAGTATTATACTTTAATATAAAATACTATATATTTAATTATTTATTTTTATATAAAAATTACTTTATTAATATCATAATATATTTTATTATTATATTAATATTTTATTATGTTAATATTGTAATAATAATTCAGTATAATAATACTATAATGATAATTTATTATTAAATTATAATTATATTTTACTTTATTAATTTTATATTTCTATAATATTACAATAATATTATAATAAAATTTATATTATAATAATTTTCAAGTATTTTTAATATTATAATATTATAACTATATTTTATTATTGTTGTAACATTTTTTAATATTTATATTTTATTAGTATTCTTAAAATTTTATTAATGTTCTTTAAATTTTTTTAAATTTTATATTATTTATTTAGTTAATATTTTAGTAATATTTTACTATTTATACTAATATTTTATTAATATTATTGTTATAAATAAAATATTAAGATTATTAATTTTTTATCTCAAATTTATTAATACAATTTAATTTGCAATAGTAGATTTAATTTAATAGTATTTATAATATTTAAATCACTGCTACAGTTAATTTTGTGGTCAACTTTTCCACTTACACTTTTACATTACCAACCAAACACCGTAAAACACATATACTTTACCATTTATACTTTCACTTTATCAACCAAACACCGTAAACACAATATACTTTTCCATTTACACTTCACTTTATCAACCAAACACCGTAAAACACAATATATTTTCTCTGCTACAGTTCACTTTTTCCATTCTCATTTTACGACTTACGACTTGCGACGTTTTGCAACGAAACAAACAGGCCCTAAGTCAAGAAGATGAGAAGACTTCAAGTGAAGACCTTCAAGATCAATACTTGAGTCTAGGTTTGTTTTTATTAAGATTTTGTTTTAGATAAAAATGTAAAGGATAGAATAGTTGGTAGATTGCTCAAGTTTACCATATACACACATACTCTTGATTTAGATGAGTTTTCATAAAAAAAATTTCATTTTGGAAAAGACTTTTCATTTTGACAAAATACCGTTTGATTTTTGGAGTTTATTATATACATGTGTTTTTAACCAAAACCGTTTTATTGCTTATTGTCAAAAAAAATAGATATTTCATCATTTATATGTAGTGGATCATATCCATACACACCATGCTTTAAAAGTGTTTAAAATATCTTGTTTTTGTATTTGGAGAAGTTTTGGAAAAATCTATTTTGGAAAAATACGGTTTTTGTTTTTAGCCAAAATTTCTAAGTTACAACATTAGTTCAAAATGTTTGTAATATGTCTTGATTTTACTCAAACATGTTTGTATATCAAAGTATAATGCTGAAACTATTTTTGTGGATTTTTAGAGATTTTATGGGATTCAATAAAAATAAAATATCCAAATTTTAAATCCTGAAAATGGCCTGCCAGGCTCTAGCGGTCGACCGGACCAGCAGCCGGTTGACCATAACGGTCGACCGACGTGCAAAGACGTGCACTGGATGGGCCGATCGACCGCACGATTGACCGCCAGAGAGTGTCTGCTCTCTGGAAATGGCCCCGGTCGACCGGGCGGTCGACCAGCAGAGAGCTCAGCTCTCTGTATCCATGCCACGGTCGATCGGCCGGCCGGCCGCTGGCTCAACGGTCAGAAATCTGACCGTTGGCCGGTCGACTAGGCGGTCGACCGACAGGTCATCCTGGCTCCCAACGGCTAGTTTTTGGTGCCTATTTAAAGGGGGCTTATATGGACTATTTTTAACAAGTTTTCAAGTGGGTTTTTGCACCAATTTTTCTTACTCTTTTAAAAGGTTTCTCTACTTGTTTAAGAGCCTAATACTTTCATTCAAAAGAAGAGTTTATCAAGAGTTTTTCAAAAGTGATTTCTTGTGTTTTCCTCCACCAATTCAATCCTAGTTTTCTCACACACATACTTGAGCTATCCATTGCTACACCTATCCTATGGGGATCTTTGTTGTGAGAGAATTTGAGGTGATCAAAGTGTTTAGATCACCAAAGCTTTCTTCTTTGCTTTGAGGAGGCGGACGTGTGTGTTTCGCATTGTTTCGAGTTCTAGTGTGAACTCGGTGTTTGAGGTGCGACCTCGGCAAGCTAGTGGGCTTGCGGTGTGTTCTTGCGAGAACAAGTGAAGGGACTAGAAAGTCCAAGGAGCTCAAGTGTGAACTCGCCTTGTAAGTGTTGCGGCACCGAGTGATCCGATGGGATCGATTTTTAGTGAAAATCCTTCATGTGTTGAAGGCGGGATGTAGAGCAAGTGTGCTCGAACCTCGAAACAAATCTCCCGTGTTTGCAATTGATCTCTCTATCTCTTACTTGTCTTTATATCTTGCATGCTAATATTGTCTTTATCTTTATATGCTTGATATATTGTGTGCTTATTGTTATATGCTTGAGATTGTTTGCTAACACTTGTATTTAACCAAGAGAGCCAACGCGGCATCTCAACTCTCATTTAGAGGAATCTTGAGGAGTTAGTCCAGAGTCCTTCACGGGGAATCCGGCTACACTCTTGTATTATACTTGGTGTTTAGTTTAAGAAGTTTTAGTTTGCATTAAATAAGTTTTAATTCCGCATTAATTGACCTTTAGATTAGCTAATCACCTATTCACCCCCCTCTAGGTGATTACAATCTCTGTGCTACCTTCTTCCATCTCCTCTATCTCCACTCTCTCACAATTCTCCAACTCGATGAATATTTTCTAAATCTGAGCCGATCTCCAACGAACTCCAGTCTATCACTTGGCGAAATCGACACACGATCTTGGCGAAATCGACACACGATCTCGGCTTGCGCGCTCTGGACGAAATTGACGCACGATCTCGGCTTGCGCGCTCCGGACGAAATCGACACACGATCTCGGCGAAATCGACACACGATCTCGGCTTGCGCACTCCGAAATCTGTAGCTCAGCTATCCACTGGAATGCACCACACATGCCTTCCCTATCTTCACCTTAGGAGAACTTCCATACATGTCGAACACCGAATGGGTCTCCAACTCAGTAACTACAAGATCTTACGAGGAACTCCTCATGAGCTAACACTGACTCTCCAGCTGACTAGCTCTATCTAGTCTACATGTCTTCAGTTGATGGTCCAACCAAGTCTGAGTAGAGCACACCGAACACCATCATCGGCTTCAACAACTGGATGCACACCCCTCCTATCAAGCTCAACATCTTCTCACCAGAAGATCAACCTGTTCATCGAGATCACAATACCTCACCTCTACGTGAAGTCCAACTGGCCACAACACTTCACCTCTACGTGAAGTCTCTCCATCTCTACGTGAAGCTCCAATCGGCCACAACTCTTCACCTCTACGTGAAGTTCCAATCAGCTTCTCGAGAACCCAAATAGCTTCATACGGGTTGCATCACCAAATGGCTGCGCCTTTACGGCTGCCTACGTACCATGCCCAAAGGATCAAGCCAACCGTAGTTCATTCAAAATGAGCTCCATGAAACTCAAGCACTTGTACCTAGATCTGCAGCTGCGAACCTATCTAAATGAGTCATATGAACCTCCTCACGACCATCATGGAGAGCAACGGCCTTCAACTTGAGCTTATCGCGATTACAAGCTTAAAATTCATGCTTCTTTACCCACAAGCTTGGTTTTACCTTGGTTCCAATGGCTGCAAACAACTCGACATCCTCAACAATGTCTTCAACCTGTTCAGCATCAATATTGGCTACATGATCTCCACCCGGTGTTACATTCGGTGAAATCTTCACTGATACCGAACCAACTGGAGATGGTGGAGTAGCATCATCCTCCACCCGCTACGATACTTCCTTCGTCTCCGTCCTCTCTACCTGCTGAGAGACGCTAGACTTCAACACTAAAATCTCATCAAATATGATATGCCTACTCAACACGATCTTCTTGTTTTCAGGGTCCCACGACTTGTAGCAATTCATATTCCTTTTGACACCCAAAAACACAAACCTCTTTGCTCGCGGATTCAGCTTGCCATCTTTGGCACTGAAGTAGGTCGGACTTTCAAATTCCCGCAGCAAATCATGATCTTGAGCAGCTTTCCCAGATTAAATTTCCAATGGAGCTTTATCTCCTATCGCAGTCGATTCATTTATGAGATGGCTGGCATACACAATCGCCTCAGCCCATAACGTTTTGTCTAATCTTGCATTAGACAACAACCACCGAACCTTCTCCAGTAAGGAATGGTTTACTTCCCTAACCAACCCATTTATACCTTTTGTGAAGTGAGTAGCAATACCGATGTTCTGGCAAATCGTAGGAATTGGTTCATGTCTCTTCCAACATTATCAATTTGTAGCTCCTTGATCTTCCTACCAATCTGCTTCTCCATTCTTTCTCTCCACTTCATCAACATATCTAGGGCTTCACACCTTTGTCTCGTGGGATATATCCAACAATGCCTAGATAAACTATCAATAAAAGAGACAAAGTACCTGTGACCTCCAAGCGATGCAGTCTTAATAGGTCCCCAAACGCTTACGTGAACACAATCAAGAAAACCTTCTGAGCGGTGAGTACTGGTGCTGAATTTCACCTTATTCTTATCCAGAACGCTGTGTTCGCTTTCCAAGTTGCAGGTAGCAGCACCTTCCATGACCCCTTCTTTGCAGGAGCTCGCAAAGACCTTTCACCTCCATGTCCGACCTTTACCTGCCAGACCTTCGTGCAACCATCATCTAAAGAACTAGAAGTATCCACCTGACCTGTAACCGTACTACCCTTCAAGTAGTAAAGATTGTCCCGGCGGACGCCCTTCATCATCACCATCGAGCCTTTGATCATCTTGAGAATACCATCTCGTACAGATATCACAAGACCCGATGCTTCCAAAGCGCCAACAGAGATAAGATTCCTTTTGAGTTGAGGTACATACCTCACCTCCTTTATTTCTCGTACTATCCCATCATCCATCTTGATACGGACTGTACCCATCCCTTCTATATTACACGGATGGTCATCACCCATGACAGTGTAACATCCATCCAGCTTTCAAAGCTAGAAAACCAGGCCATGTTCGGGTACACATGATAGGTGGCTCCGCTATCCAAGATCCACTCAGCATTATCTGAGTTACAAACAGTAGGGGTAGTAACAGAGAGAGAATACCGATGAGTCCGAGTCTGATCCATCTGCCTGTGAGGTACTGCCTTGAGTACTGACCACCTTTGCAAGATTTGCCTTAGTCTTAGACTCCACCTTCTTACCTTTGGCCTTCGTGCATTCAGCTTTCCAGTGTCCTAGTTCCTTGCACAAGGCATACTAATTCTTCTTCAGATTTCTAAAGCCTGATCTGAACTTTGATCTCCCCCGATCGTCTCTTCCCTTCCTATTGGACCTTCTGCCTCTTACCTCCAATGTCTCTACTGTTATGCTTCCCGAAGAAGACAGTCGGTCCTGTCTTCTTACTTCATAACTCACAAGTGCAGCAAACACCTCATCGTAGTTAAGGGGTTGTCTTCAATTTAGAAAAGTAAGAGTAAAGGCCTCATACTCTTCCCTAGGAAGAGAGATCAAAAGAATTACCGCCTTATCCTCTTCACTAGTCTCCACATCCATATTAACTAGATCTGTAAGAAGCTTCGCGTAGCGGTTCAAGTGTTCATTGACGGAGCATCCTCTTTGTATCTGAAACCCATAGAGCTTACTCTTCAACAGCAATCGCGATTCTATGCTCTTCGTCAGATACTTCCTCTCCAGGATCTCCCACAGCTGCCTCGCAGATGTCTCATGCAACACCTGATACTTGATATCTTGTGTCAGACAATACCTGATCAAGCCACACGCCGAACGGTTCATCTTGTCCCAATCTTCTTCCGTCGTTGATGCGCGCTTCTTCTCCAACCGTAGAGTGTCTTCGAGGTTTGATGCCGTCAGCGCATCCATAACCTCACACCTCCACATACCAAAGTTGTTCGTCCCGTTGAATTTCACCACATCAATCCTTTGATGTGGATTCATGGATCTCACCGATGTACTTTCCCCAGCCATCTTCTCAACTGATTCCTCAAACAATGTGAAAACAAACGGAGTTAGATAAAACAAACTAGATAAAGACAAGATCTTTACCTCCACACGAAACCTTCGAAGAGTTTCTGAAGCAATCTACTCCACCAACTTGATTCTTCGAGCAATCTTCACACGTTGTTATGAGATCGATACACGATCCACACAACAGTCCCACTCTGATCCGAGATCGACACACGATCTCCGCCAATCAGTAACAAATGCCCTTGAATCAACAGATGATCCCACGATGAACCTAAGATGCTCTAAGACCACTTGTTGTGCGCAGCGGGTCCTGGTAAACACAACAACCACTCTTGAGGAATTCGCCCACCTGACGGAGACTCGATGCAGCCGGAGAAACAACCAACACAACAAGAACAACAACAATTAAAGAAAAGCAATCAACGCACAAATTTAACGAGGTTCGGCCAACGTGCCTACGTCCTCGGGGCAAGGGAGAGAGATTTTATTGATTCAACAATCAATACAACTAATACAAGAGGGAATTTGAAGAATTCTTGGAGATATTTCTTGGGATACGATACATGAGACCTCTAGCCTCTATTTATAGCCACAGAGTCCCTGAATTTATGAAAACTCAGGTTGGATTCAATCCCATCCAGAAAAGGAATTCGAATCCTAAAAGGAAAGTCCAAACGCGCCTGTCGGTCGATCGGCCGGTCGACCGACCCATGCCACGATCGACCGGCCCGGTCGACCGCGCCCAACCGAGAGCGAGCCCTTGTCAGTCGGTCGACCGGGCCAGTCGATCGCTCCTTCCTATGCACGCTTGTGCACGCCGGTCGACCGGCGGTCGACCGGGAGCACTTATGGCCTGCTCCATGCGCCGTTCTCTCTCCTTTGTCGTCCGATCTCTATGCTACCTTCTTCCATCTCCTCTATCTCCTCTCTCCCATAGAAAGCTAAAAAGATTGAGAATGCTAAGCTCAAGAAAAATACTTTTGGGAAGCTCTCTTGGACATCTAGAATTGATGCTCAAAAGACTTTGTTGAAAACTCTTTAAGAGATAAGAAATATTTTTGCTAAAAACTTGTAAAAAAAAAATCTGGTTAAAATCCCAAAAATCAAGCTCTATTTATAAGCTTGAAAACCAAAATAAAAATTAATAACAAAAGGTCCCCAACCTACTATAGCCGTTGGGCTACTGTTCACACAAAAAAAAAGAAAAAAATTAAAACGAAGCAGGTTACCCCCAACGGCTAGTTCAACTAGCCCTTGGGCGTGGGCCTCATAGCCGATCGGCCGGCTACTTTAGCTGGACGACCAATTTCCCAAACCAAGAGCACAACTCTCTGGTCAGTAAACCGGCTACAGCAGTCGGTCGACCGGCAGCCCAACCTCCTTTTTTTTAAAATTATTTTTAAAACCTTTTTAAAAATACAACTAAAAATCTATAAGAATCCTAAAAATAATCAATAATATATGCGAACAAAAATTAATGTATATTTCAACTAACTACTTTTCTTTTTAAGATTTTAAATATATTTTTAATATAAACTATTAAAATATTTAAACTAGACTCTTTATAAAAATTCAAATAAATATTTATAAATTTCACAAAAATAAGTTCTTGAAAATACATATGTGCACAAATATGTGTGATAAAACTTCAATACATATTGCAAACATGAGAACTTGTTAAGAAACCAAATACAATTTTTAAAACATAAACTATATTGAAATTTTGTTTTTCCCAAAACTAGACTTTAACATGTTAAACTAAAAACTTGTATAAAATACAAAAATAAGTTTCTCAAACTCTATTGAAACACAAATGTTTAGAGTCAAATTTTAATACACACATCAAGCAATTAAAACTTATTTTTCACATAAAATTCAATTTTATCAAAACAACATCTTAAACAACAAATTCATTTTCAAAGAAATATTATTAAAAATAATATTTTAAACTACAAATTCATTTTCAAAGAAATGCAATAAGATAATATATATGTACCTGTGTGTGTGAACTTAAGCAATCAAATCTAATCTAAACTTTACAAATCTTCAAAACAAAACTTACAAATTCTCTTACGAACATCAAATCTTCTTTCTTAATCTTCTTCTTCATTTTGACTCGATCTAAACTCAATTTCATTAAGCTTGACTCCTTCTTTAGTGATAGATGTGTTATTTGTGCTTGAGCTCATGAATCAATACTTGTTAGCTTCTAAACTTGACTTTGAGTTTATTAATGGAGCTAAAAGCTAAACTATGATTTTGATTAAACTTGTAACTTAAATACCACAAGATCATTAATATTACAACTAAAAGAGTTAGTCATTATCAAAACTACAGTGATGGACCTTTGGGCCAATAGTGCAGTCAATCGTTGATGCAGCATAGTGTAGTGAATTACCTTAAAATTCACATGATGTTGGAGGCATTCAAGTGAACTTATGCCTCAACGTTATATCCTATTCCCTATTTAGACAAGCCGAAGGTATGATTCTCCAATATTATGTCCATCATTTAAACATATTGTCCATAATTTGGAACTTATGTTCACCTTTTAAAAAATTTTTGTCAACCTTAGGAAAGTTATGTTCTTGTTTTGTACAATTTTGTCTACCTTTTGACTATTACATCCAACATCTCTCCTTCCAGTTAGTCTACTTTTGAAGATTTTGTTCCCCTCTTAAAAGTTATGTCAACTTTTTTGGTACTCTGTCCAAAATCTTCCCCAAGTACTTTTTGTTTTGTGCTCCTTTTGAAAGTTATGTTCTCCATCTCTTTTGAATATTCTACACAAAATTGTGGTTGATATGATGTCCACCTTTCTGAAAGTATTGTTAACATTTTTTAAATTTCTTAGAGTACATTTTGGAAATCTCTATCCAACTTTTTGAAATAAATGTCCACCTTTTTGAAATTTTTTGTCTACTTCATGAAATGCATGTCCATTTTTGGTATTTTTGTCTACATTTGTATAATTATGTCCACCTTTGACATTTTTGTCTATATTTTGATAATTTCGGTCCACTATAAACCTGACAGGTACTAACTTATGTCTCGCACAAGTAACGAACAAGACTCTCCAAATAAGACCTTCTGTAAGAAGAAGTATCGTGAGAGAAATAAGACAAGGTGAATCAACAATCAATTTGTATTGCGACCTATTGCATGCGGTAGATATGAGAAAAAAGGACACAATCAGCGTACTTGCAATGTTGGCATAGATGAGGAACTTAAGACCCTTCTGGGTGGATGACAAACTCATTCACCCTGCTTAGTCATCAAATTGGACTTTTATTGTCACTTTTGCTCGGGGGTAAATGAAGAATTATTTTTCACTTTTTCTACTGAGGAAAGTTGAATAGAAACGAGACTTTTACTGTTTATCGGTACCATTAAATTAAAGTTGAACAGTTAAGTTCAAATTTTGGAGGGAATATTAATTAGAGAGAATTTATTGAATAATTAGAAGGGTTAATAAATAGTTAAGCTAAACTACACGGATATTCAATTACAAATATGAACACAGAAGTTGAAAATTATGGACATATATTCATAAAAGCATATATTAATTTGATAAATAAAAAAATTACAACCAAAAAGCCTATTGTCCTCATGCAACCAACAAAAATTTTCTCATACAACAATAAAAATTACAACACAAAAAGCCTATTGTTCTCATGCAACCAATCATTGGAAGAGGTACCGCTCTAGGGTATAACATACAAGCAATACCGCTGGTATTGCAGATAACTTCATTACTTGGCCCTCCACCAGCAGCTGGGCACAGATCTCAGCTCGGTGCACCTTCATAGACTTCCCAGTGGGTATAACTTCATCTAGGTCGCCGCCGCCCAAGACAATTGCTTTCACGTACTCATAAACAAATATATTGGAGTCAAAAATGCAAGGCAGACAAAATTTAGCATAAGTTTTGACAAATGTTGAGAAAGTAGGACAAATATTGATAAAGGTAGAATTGAGTATGGTAGATAGAAATGTATAAAGTTAGACAAAAAAATGAAAAAAGTTGACGGAAAGAGTTATAGTTAGAAATAAATTTCACACTTGTTCTGTTGCTGCGGAGATTCTAACTTGTGGGAGGGGAGGTGCTTGACAAATATTTTACTTTTTGTCCTGCCCATTCTCTCCATAAACTTGATGATCTTGGAGGCGACGCTGATGTAGTTTTTGTGAGGGAGAGAGCAATCTCCCACGAGAAGTCAACCTTGATAAAGTGCCAATGTAAGTCACTGCAGATAAGAAACATCAGAATCGGCCAGTCTTCGCCAACATATTAGTCCACATATTTGAGAAAAAGCCGATTTTGCTCCTCCTTGTCCTTGTAGTTCAGGATGTTCTACAGATAAAATTAAAGTTGGACAGAAAGTAAAAAAGGTGGACAGAAAGTACAAAGTTAGATAGAAAGTACAAAAATTGAAAAAAAAAACTGCTTAAGTTGGATATAAAAAATAAATGTTGGACAGAAAATACAAAAGTTGGACAAAATATACTCACAGAGAATAAGGGATAGACTAATCCAACTCTTCTGTACTGCTCCCCAGTTGGTCGTCCATTTGCCGCATCATCTCCCTCCCAAGCACGACATCAAGCCTCTGTTAAAGATAGTTTAAAACATAATAAAGAAATTAAAAGGGCATATGGAAGCAAAAACTAGACGAAATAAGCTGAAAAGAAGAAAACTCACGTTGTTTCTAAGCATACAACCCTGAAGGATCTGTAGAAGGTCTTGTTAGGTTATGAACATGTCTTTCCACAACCAGACAAATTGTTGCCTGATTTTTTTCTTTTGTCAATTGACTTAAATCAATGTAATAGTTGGACAAATATTTAAAAAGTTGGACAGAAATTTAAAAGGTTGGACAAATAATTATAGAATTAAACATAAACTGAATAAGGTGGATACATATAGAAGTACAACATTATCACTGAAAGCTGTAGGAAACGTTGCAAAGCCTCACATTCCTTGGGATTGAGCTGGGATGTTGGGTTTTACTGAGTTACGTTGTGGACGAACCCAATCTCTTTATCGTCCTCCCAGTACATCTTCACAATGAAGTCTGGATCTGGGGGAACATCCCGTTCAATTCCACCATTTCATGAACTCCGCTTTTGTCCTGGGTCCCATGCTCATAGCTATCTAGATTTCCCGCACCACTGAGGTGTGGATCTTCATAGGAGGAAGCTTCTACTGCAACCGGGGGAGAGGATTTTGTTACCACTGAGGCAGAGCGTGTTGTAGCAACAATGGCAGAAGACTCTACAATAAGTGAGGCAGAGGTTCTATTGCAACAGGGGCAGAGATAACTGTTTGCCCATGCACCATTGGTCCCCATTTGCCCTGTCAGATAGACAAAAATTTAAAAGCTTAGAAAGCTAGACAGTAACTTCAGAAGTTGGATAGAAATTGATAACAATGGATATTAACTTCAGAAGTTGGATGGAAATTGAAAAATGCAGGAAAACATGCCTTTGGAACATCCCATAATGGGGATATCACAAGCTTGAAAGGTTACTGGTGTCCCCGAGACTTCACATTCTTTTCAATGCTGGTCAGACTAGCAGATCGTAGTCTTTCTTCTTCTTTTTCTTCATATCTTTCTTTCTCCTCGTGCTATGTGAGTAGTTCATCAACATCTGCACCCATCTCCTCTTCTTTTTCTTCTTTTTCTGTCTGTCTCTGATTAGACATCCCTTCTTCCCCTTTATCTACATGTTCGTCATAAAAACGAGGTTGCTTTTGCTCTTCAGCACTAGGAAACACCCTGAGCTCTTCAAACAAATGTCATACCTTCACAACTTCATCCAGGCCAGCATCCAACTGGGCATCTCGGAGGCGGGTAATCTTTTTTTGGGTACAAAATTCCAACGCCGATAATTGCTTTGTCTTGGCGGCTCCAAAATTCTTCCAGAAGGCAAGTTTGCTGCATAGTCATCTTATTCTTTGTTCGAATACAATTGCGGTTAAGGTTAGGATAACCGTCTCAAGTTGGCGAAGGACAAAATCATTAGGAGTTGAAAATTTTAATGTGGGACATATTTATGGAAATGCATACAAATTTTCAAAGTGTTGGACAAATATCTAAAAAATGAGATAACTTTTAGTAAACATAGACAAATTTGGGATATATTGGACAGATTTATGGATAGTTGGACAAATTATAAAAATATACATAAATTTCTGAATTGTTGGACAAAAACTGAAGAAACACTTACCCATTTTACGAACTCTCCCAGTTGATTCCAGAAGGGATAGTAGTACATGGGGTGGTACTAGCACCACATTCCCCCTCCTCTCCTTCTCTTCTCTTCGTTTCCTTTCTTCTCTCCTTTTTTTTGCTCTCTTCTCCACTATCCTCTCTTTTCTTGTCTCTCATCTTCTTTCTTCTCTTCCCCTTTTCTTGCTTCTCATCTCCTTTGTCTTCCTCCATCCATATCTTCTTGTAAATTATCAGATCATCGTCAAGGATGTGGTGGATGATATTCTTTGACTAGCGTTCCAATGATACAAGATGAATAGAGCCCACAGCCTTCTCCATCTCTACCCAGATACACATGGTTGGAACACCATCTGTAGGCCTATCTGGTATCTGGAGTCTGATTATCGTATAGTACCATAACTGTATTACAGAAAAGGTGGACAAATTAAACATAATTAGGACAAATTTAGGAAATGTTGGACAGAAATAAAGTTTTGTTGGACAAAAATAGAGAAAGATGGACAAATTATAAATAAGTTAGTCAAAATTTCAGCAATGGTGGACAAACTTACATTGACCAGGGGGCGCATCTAGACACGTAGCCGCTCTTACTTTTAGCATGAGTAGCGGCTCCCTCTCCAGGGCCAGTTTTGCATTGCGAGCACCATCGATGCTTCCTCGTGGATAGTCATAGCCCACACTATGTCTTTTATAGTTTTCACGCTCCACACTTTAAATCCATGCATATATAACTCCATGAGTTTTGTCATCATCAAAAGGGGGAGATTGTTGGCCCACAGGCCCATCACTCTAGTTTTGATGATGATCAACTCATGTAGTCATAGTACTAATGATTTTGTGTTTAATTAGTCTCAGATTTATGATCAAGATCTTAGTTGGTGTGTATCTTCAACAAAGGATTTAAAGTCAAGTTTTGGAGCTAGCACGGTTTGATTCAAGAGCCTATGCATCAAGACGACATCAAGTACTCAAGAGGAGTCTAGCTCTTTGGATCAAGTTTGGACCAAGTCAAGAAGATGAGAAGACTTCAAGTGAAGACCTTCAAGATCAAGACTTGAGTCTAGGTTTGTTTTTATTACAACTGACCTCTACTTCTTTTCAGACTTGATCTTTCTGCCTCGCAGGACCTTCTTCTCCTGTCTTTGTCACTATGATCCCTCTTCTTCTCACAAGGATTACCCTTGAAATACTTGATCCTAAGGAAAGTTCCTCCTTGTTCTTCATGGAAGGACCAGCAGTGGGGAGGAAGAATATGTGACTGCGAGTCTAAGAAAGCGTGAAGGCATGAAGGACATCTTCAAATCGGAACCTTATTGTCCTTTCATCCCATTGTGGGACGATCTTCTCAAGGGTAGGTCGATTCATAGGTAGTGGTCCTAGATCAAGTGGTGAACAAATGGACAATCCCGGTAGGCTTCCCGATGGGCATCTGTAATGAACACTTTCTATAAACTTTGAATTTGGATGGATCTAGGAGACAGGGCAAAGCCTTATTCTGCTATCCTTCTTCTTTCTGGTTTCATGAGTATCTATGTGAAAGTTCAAATTATACATGGTGAATAAATATGAACATAGGTGAACAAATTTTTATGAAGGTGGCCAAATTTTTAATAGGTGGACAAAAATGTGAAAAGTTGGACAAATGTTAATAAAGGTAGAGAATAAACATAAGATGACAAGATAAGAGAAAAGTAGACACAGATTAACAAACGTTTGTAAAAATGGCTTAAGGTGGACAACAAAGTTGAAAATTTGGCCAACCCTAACCCTAACCAGACATGGGAGGAACATATGTGTGCAGTCCACATAGTGGACAAACTTTTAACAAAGTTAGATAGAATTATGGACTCATATTTTGCTAGAAGAAAGAATTGGTCGGTGCTCCTCGGTTAATGCAACATCTTTCTCATATATGACCGTTATTGCTTTCTTTTTCAGGAGCCCGTTTGCGTTGAGTTTGGGAGGTTCTCAGGCTGCAGAGCACGTCTTTAATGCTCTTCTTTGTATCACCGATAGAGGGCTCCATATGTGCTTAAGGAGTAAGGTCGTCCACCGCTGGTTGAGCACTCTAATCAAATATTGAATGAGAGTTTGAGAGGAATCGAGGTGCAAATAAAAAGATTGTTGACCGAATTTTGAGAATTTTTGAGAGATTGAAGAAGATGAAGAGGTTGACAAATTTTGAGGATTATCGAGAGATTGAAGAAAATGAAGAGGTTGACAAAATTTGGGGGTAATTTTTTGGGAGAAGAAAGTGTACGAAGAGGAAGTCGAGGAAAGTCGAGGAAGTCGACGACAAGGAAGCGAAGAATCAGTAGCAGCGGCAGCAGAGCTACCGGTCGATCGTGTCGGTCGACTGGTGTGCACCAACATGCACACGCTGTTGCGGTCGACCGCCCGGTCGACCGAGACCAACTGACATTGCCTAACTCTCGGTTAGGCACGGTCGACTGGCACGGTCGACCGGGACTTGGGTCGGTCGATCGGTCGGTCAACTGACAGACGAATCTGGACTGTTTCGGAAAATTTTCTGAATTGGAAACGAGTCCAATAAGGAATCTGATTCTCCTAAGGTTTCCTTGGGTATATTAGAAAGACAGAGTCCTCTCATATGTACGGCTTGCAATTTGTATTGATTTTTGATCAATAAAGAAATCTCTCTTCCTTACCCCGAGGACGTAGGCAATTCGTCAAACCTCGTTAAATCTGGTGTTCGTCTTTTCTTCTATTGTTTTATTGTTCTTGCTGTTGGTGGTTTCTTCTCTATTGCATCTGTGGCTTAAGGGTTCCTCTAAGTGATTGTTGTTAGCGCACAACAATTGGTATCAGAGCATCACAGGTTCGTCATGGGATCATCCGGTGATTCTAAGGGCATCTGTTGCTGATTGGCGGAGATCGTGTGTCGATCTCGGTTCAGCATTGGGACTGTTTATGAGATCGTGTGTCGATCTCGGAACAACATGTGAAGTGCTCAAGGAATCAATTCAAGGAGTAGATCTATTCAGAAACTCATCTAGGGTTTCGTGAGGAGATAAAGATCCGATCTTTATCAAATTTATTTTATCTAACTCCGTTGGTTTCCGCATTACATAGAGGATCTAGTCAAAGAGATGGCTGAAGAAAGTACATCTGTGAGAACCATGAATCCACATCTGAGGATTGATGTGGTGAAATTCAATGGCACGAACAATTTTGGTATATGGAGGTGCGAGGTGATGGATGCACTGACGACATCTAGGCTCGAAGACACTCTACGTTTGGAGAAGAAGTGAAATACAACCATTGAAAAAGATTGGGATAAGATGAACCGATCAGCGTGTGGCTTAATTAGATCGTGTCTAACACAAGACATCAAATACCTTGTGTTACACGAAATATCTGCGAGGCAGTTGTGGGAGATCCTAGAGAGAGTATCTGACTAAAAGTATTGAATTCAGACTACAACTGAAGAGCAAGCTGTATGGTTTTCAGAGGAAGAAATGATGCTCCGTAAATGAACACTTGAATCGCTACACAAAGCTTCTTACGGATTTAGTTAATGTGGATGTGGAAGTCAATAAAGAAGATAAAATGGTAATTCTCTTGAACTCTCTTCTTGCATAGGAGTTTGAGACTTTTACTATAACCTTCATAAATGGTAGATGTTCTAAATAATTAGACTACATTTCATTTTTTTTTTTTAAGTAATCGGATCACGTATATGAAATGAGAATTTAAGTGTTTACATCCAAATCTATGCTAATGATCAGAAGTTTAATAGCAATATATCTTACGATTTGTCTCTCGTAAACATCATAGTTATGAAACTCAAGGCTTCTATTAAACACAACAATTCTCTTTCTATGTCCTAACTACCCTGGAGAATAATGAAGCGGACCGGTAGAAGAAGGATTAAAATACATTTCTCTTCTTTTTTTTTTTAATTCTTTCTCAAATTTGTAGATATCTTTTATGTAGGTATTCAGCTACAACGCAATTCTGGGAGATCCATACCTCAACTAATTGTTGTTAAACTCGTAATCCCACAATATAAGCTACTCATTTCTTCCCTAATAAAAATACATGTCTCAAATTTTGTTGCCGCGATTTCCGATACCCTCCTCTTGGATTACAAACAAGGTGAATCAAAAGCAAGCCCTTCGCTAAGAATTAGCATTGGTTCATAAAACTTGCTACCATTTACTCAATTCTCTAGTCACCCTCCCAGTTGTTTATAAATGGGAAACATGCTAAAAAAAAATCCAAACAATCATCAATAAAAGAATTCGTGTTTTCATCTTTCAAAATTTGAGAACCATCAACATATAACTATGATAGGGAACAAGGTTATTTAGAACAACTAAAATCGACAATTACCTAGGTATACGGATCTAGAAAATGAAATGTAGTCTAATTAAATTCATGAGCTCATCAAAATAATTACAAATAATTTGAAGTAAGAAAACCCCCCTTCACCACATGATATGTCCTACAATACAACATTTACATCCCCCACTAATATGAAATTGGATCAATTCAATAATCTCCACAATAAGTTTAGGTCACTATACACTTTAAAAGTCATGAAATCTCAAAAATGTTTGCATGCATAGATCAAGGAAAAAGATTTCTACTCAACTCAAAAGATCAAGATTTAGGGTTTTCTAAAAGATGCATTTTTGAGAAAGAGAAGAGGGAAACCCACTCACCCACAACGAAATTCCGACATTCCGGCCGCCCTAGCCGGCCGCCGCCGCCGCCCTGGCCGCGGCCTGGCCGGCCCTGGTCGCGCGCCTGGCCGCGCCTGGCCGCGCGCTGGGCGCGCGCCCTGGCCGCGGCCCGCCCGGCCTTGGCCACCCACGCGAGAGAGAGAGAGAGAGGTTTTGGGGGACCTGCGTGAGGGAGAGAGAGAAAGAGAGAGATTTTGGGGGAGAAAAATTAGTTTATTTCTCCCACTATCCTATTATAAACAATTATCTAAATAAATAAATCTTGCTATATGTGCCACTTATCATCATCTCTTAACACTCCACCTACTCCCCTCCACTAAAATATTATAATATTTAAACATAAAAAAATTGTTTATGTATCCATGTATATTAGGCATGTATATATATACCTACACACAAAATCCCCTATACATGTATGCATGTATTTATACAAGAAATGTTTGCATCCACATAAAGTTTTACACAAATAATTTATATAAATTCATCCTATTTATTCCATTCCAATTTCCGTAGAAATTTTAAGATATCTGTTTTCACGCAAAGATTTATTTCAATCATCACCTCAGAAAATTTTGCATAACTTTATTAATCCCGGATTAAAATATTAAATTAAGATATTAAAAATCAGGGTGTTACAGTTCTACCCTCCTCACAAAAGTTTCGTCCTCGAAACTTGGTATAATCCGGACTTGATAGGCATAATGCCATGACATCTCTTTCTTATATCATCAGATTTCTCTTTCCAACATCATATCTTCTTCAATCCTTCTCATCAAAGTTTCCTATTTCTCGATCAAACTCTATACTATGTTCTTACGATCTGACTTAATCTTAACTCGCTTGATATTTTAATCATTTCCTTACTCCAGTGTCCCATACCACTAGCAGCTCGTACTGAGGGCCCACACCCTCAGCCGAACACATCCGAATTATGGCATGTGGGTACCATAATCCGAACATAAAGCAGTGACCAAATATCCCGCGCTTCAGGATTAGTCATACACGTAAGAACTCCTACCCCCTTAAACTTGCCATATCAAACAACATATTCACATACAAAGAGAATACAATCATGCATATCAATCATGACAATCAACCTAGCAATCTAATCCTCTTCCGACCACAACAATTCTAAGTCTAATACTCATTCTATATCCTGCGTAGTATTCCACTCACCCAATCATCACACTTCAAGTAATGCACTGATTCACATGCACACTTTTACCCAATATATGGTATTCATTTCAATGAACTAAACTTGTATTCTGATGGTTTCATTGTCATATACAACGACACATCCATCATACCCCCAGTGTCACACACACACACATACACATTTGTATCACACATAACCATTCATTATCAATCATTTGTAAGGATGCAATTAAATGTATATCATAGCACCGTCTTCGCACTCCGCCCGTGCCATACGGGTCCCTTCCTCCCAATATGATATATATATACAACAATAACACCGTCTTCCCCCTCCTACCGGTTCTCGCACGGCCCCTTCCTCCAATATATATATATATATAGCATGTATATACAACAATAACACCGTCTTCCCCCCTCCTACCGGTTCTCGCACGGCCCCTTCCTCCAATATATATAGATATATATACAACAATCCCACCGTCTTCCCCCCCTCCTACCGGCTCCCGCCCGGCCCCTTCCTCCATAACACAATATGTACATATGTAACAACACAATAACCAATGCATCCAGTTTCATAAGATTCATGTATCATGCACATCAATTCCCTTACAAAAGCAATCATACTCACAACAAATGTTTATCTGTTAGATTGCATCATTACAGGAATATTCACACCAATTAATTAATCAGAACATGCCACCCAATTACATTAAGTACATAAATCAAGTGATATACACCCATCATATTCATATCAATCATAATGATTCTTATTCAGTGAGACACATGCCAATGCACTTGTACACCATGTTTCAAAATTCTACATTAAATGCAATACTTATTACACAAGGTTGTGTTCAGTTCTAAGCCTGCCTTACTATCCCTTTATTCTTATAACATGGTATATGAGTGAAGATATATAATATGGGTGCTTTCTATGTAATGCTCTAAATGTATTTGAACAGAGGAACGACCATGTTCACATGGTTCACACATGCATAACGACCAGATAGTACATATGTACATATGTCACATACCCATACTTCTCACTTTCAAATCTTCATATACGAGATTTCAAAACATTCATTATTACGCCCATAGAGTTGATCATCGTCTCAGATAATCGGTTTATCCCCCTTTAACTATAATAACTTACTTTTTAACTCCTAGCGTATTTTAAGACATAATACTAAAATCCCTTGTGTCTAAATACACAATTATATGTGGATCAAAGGTTCAAGGTCTGACTGAAGTTCAACTATATAGAAAAATGCTCAATCCTATTTCATACCCAAAGTGCCGAAATTAAAATCTGAAGCCTGTTTATAAAGGAAAATAGTTATGCAGCTTGGATTGGCTTGAGATTAAGTTCGGCTTGTTACAGCTCGTAATTAACTCAAGATTTTCTTTAGTTCGAGCTCAAAATTTTGGTCTTGAACATGGGAGTATACTAGAGTGTCTAATCCGGCAACATTTGCCTCACAGTCATGTTCAAAGGTTTCGTTAACACAAATTGCATTTCTCTAAAATTGATCTTTACGACTTTCAAACGTCTTCACCCATTCTTCAATTTCATGATATCTAACATGAATGGATTTGGTTCGGATGTGTTACACTTCGTGATACATCTAACCCATTGTTAAATAGCATTCCAATGATCATATATATATAGCGAAGTAGTATCCGCCTAAAGCTTAAATACCGCGGCCAATATTTTTAACCATGAAGATTCTTGAATATCTAATATCAACTGGATAAGGGCATACTTCTATGAGTAGTTCGACGAACGAGATTATTCACTCTATTGGTCAATCACTTGCATGGCTAATAGTTGTATGGGTGGAGGAGGCCTGAGTGGAGAAATCTTTATAGAATAATATCTATGATTTTGCTTTCCTAACCTCGACATCCTCATCTTAGCATTCACGTGTGTGTGTTACATAAACTCGAGATGTTGAGGAGACCCACATTTAGCATGAATAAATCAATGGTATTGTTTATTTGAATGAATAAACTAGGTTTATGGCATAACTTTGGTGGTTGGTATATTATAGCGTTATTGCATTATGAGAAATATGATGTGATAATATGTTATGTAATTATGGCTTGTGATGTAAGTGTTATTTGAATGCATAAACTAGGTCTATGGCATAACTTTGGTGGTTGGTATATTATGGCATAAATTAGTTTATTTCTCCCACTATCCTATTATAAACAATTATCTAAATAAATAAATCTTGCTATATGTGCCACTTGTCATCATCTCTTAACACTCCACCTACTCCCCTCCACTAAAATATTATAATATTTAAACATAAAAAAATTGTTTATGTATCCATGTATATTAGGCATGTATATATATACCTACACACAAAAATCCCCTATACATGTATGCATGTATTTATACAAGAAATGTTTGCATCCACATAAAGTTTTACACAAATAAATTTATATAAATTCATCCTATTTATTCCATTCCAATTTCCGTAGAAATTTTAAGATATCTGTTTTCACGCAAAGATTTATTCAATCATCACCTCAGAAAATTTTGTATAACTTTATTAATCCCGGATTAAAATATTAAATTAAGATATTAAAAATCAGGGTGTTACACCTATCATTGGCTACTCAGGAGATACTGAGTGCATTTTGGATACTGATGCTACATACCATGTGTGCCCGAATAGGGATTGGTTTTCTAGCTTTGAGAAGTTTGAGGGATGTTCAGTCGTTATGGGCGACGATCATCCATATACCATGGAAGGTGTAGGAACAATCCAGATCAAGATGTTCGATGGGTTGATACGAGAACTGAAGGAAGTGAGATATGTACCTCAACTGAAGAGAAACCTTATTTCTATTGGAGCTTTGGAGACGCTAGGTCTTGTGGTGTCAATAAAGGATGGAGGTCTTAAGATGACCAAAGGCTCGATGGTGGTACTGAGGCCATTCGCTGGAACAATCTTTACTACTTGAAGAGTAGTACTGTTACAGGGCAAGTGGCGACTTCTACTGATTTAGATGAAGACTCAACCAGCAGACGGATTTTTTTATCTCTTTCTATTGCATCTGTGGCTTAAGGGTTCCTTTAAGTGATTGTTGCTAGCGCATAACAGAAAGAGATAAAAAAATCGGCTGTATTACTGTTATAATGACACCACAGTATAGATTTTTACTCGAAGAGCGTTGTGACGTGACAGTTGGGGAGACGGCGAAGCGAACCATTGCAAACGCCATGAAGGTTAAAACCAAAATTCTACCCTACCAAACGACCCACGTGCTACAGGTTGACGTACAGAAGGACCCAGAAATAGTGAAACTGATATTGGAGGAGTTTTTGATAAGGTTTTAAATAGTAAAGAGTTTTTGACGGGTTAACCGTTTATTGAGGAGCTAAAAGCAATTTTCCCAAGAAAGAGTTATCTGACTACTACTTTTCGCTCAAGTTGTGTAAGTTGGATTAATTCTCCTATATATGACTATGACATAAAGTTATTCAACTTTTTTTGGGACGAGAATCACAATCCTAATTGTGCCTCAAATCACACGCTTAATTAGATTGGAAGTCATTTTCCTGGTGTGAAAATCCTCTGAAAAAAATCTGGGAAAACTAAATAGGATTCGCAATCTCCTAGAAGATCCGAGAGGCCACATGTTCAGCAAAATCAAGCTGTTCACGTGGGGAGTCCAGTTACTTGCTGTTGCTTGGTGAAAGTGACTTCCCTCCGTCTTCCTCTTCTCAAACTTTTTCAAATCATTACATTTTCCACAAATAAATGATACAACGTAACCTCACGAGCACAGCACAAAAGCCAGCTTTCTTCCCTTCAATTCACACGCGCGGTGAAAAGGACAAGGCAAAAATTTTAGTGACAACTAAGAAAACCGTGGGACCAAGAGACACGTGTCTCGAGACTTCCAACAAACCTGTCACGTGCTCACCTGCTCGAATCGGTGGCATCATTTTTACGCTGCTTGAATGCAATTTATTATTACATGTTCCCCTGTCTCTGTTTTAGTTGTAACAGTAATCTAATACAAGTCCATAGTACAATATTAGCGTGTCATTCCATTCATACTTCTTTTAATAGACATTTCCTAAGTTTTCAACGCCGTTCTGACATAGATATTTTGGTTGGAGAGATTATTTTATGTCTGTATTTTTTTTTTTTTGTAATTTTTTGAGGTGAAAAATTTATGTACTTTACAGTTTTCTCTTGCGTACTTTTGTACCGTCTCTTATTCAGATTTTTTTTTTTTTTTAATAAAAAGCTTTGTAATGGAACACATTGGGATACACGATGTCTATTCTGAAAAAAGAAAGGGTAAAACAGATTTTTATTAATAGATTTAATGCTGCATCCGTCAGCCTGACCGACTGAGTTCGGTTTATGTGTGTGAGCCACACACACATATAATAAGAGAGTCAATCACGCATTGACACGTGTATTGATCCTTTTATAATATATTATGTGTATGGGCCTCACATATATATTATAAGAGATTATAAGACTCAATACACGTATCGCGATTGGCTCTCTTATTGCATGTGTGTGCACATGAACCGAATCCTGACTCCGCTGATGACGACCCCGCTGTGGGTCCCTCCGGCAATTCGGTTAGGGCCTTGGTGGCCTCATTCACGAGGGCCCAGTTCTCCGGGACTGAGTTGGGGGACCCGAGCTCCAGGACCGGGACCCACACCAGTGTCTCCACGCCGTGGGCCAGCGCCTCGCGGGCTCGGGCGCACCCAGACCGGCGACTGGGTGGTGAACGCACGCGAGGGAGTACTGAGAGCTGTTCCTTCAAGAGGGAAGGAACGGGTAAGCGAGAGCGCGTAGAACCACTCGACATCTGCGGTGGCGGAGCTGCTGCAATTGCCAGCTCCCCAGCGCAGCTGGCCATTGGCATCCGTGGTCGACGTCGACGGGCGCCAGAAGATGGCGAGGGCCCAGCCGAACTGGTCTTGTCGAGACTCAAGTAAGAGTTTGAGACGAGTTTGGAGAGCAGATGATGAAGATGCTTCTTCTTCTTCTTCTTGTATTTGAGTTTGAGGAGGATAGGGAGTAGTAGTAGCAGCAGAGATGAGGAGAGGCACTTGAATAGGATTACCGATTGTCAAATATTGCATGTTAGTATATAGTCTGTGGTTGTACTACACCATGAATAGGAACTTGGGGTGTAAATTTTTCTTTGCCCTAGTTGTGATTCTTTTTCTTTTTCCAACTACAGCAACAAGCACGTAAATATATAGAATCGTGTAAAAGATAATGAAAATCTGCAATATAATATATTTAAAAGCTCAAGTTAAATTAAGTAAAAATCTTTTTCTATTGTGATAAGCATTGTAGTGGTAAAAAATTGACTCTCATCAAGATGATGACGCGTATCTGAGCAATCAAGTCTTCCATTCGAAGCTTCCGCATCATTTAATTCATCCAGCAGCCTCTGCCACATCGGCTCCTCCTGAAGACGTCCACGACTTCCGAAATCATTTCAGACTGCACTTAAGTCAACTTTCAAACTCTGCCACCCAGAGACATCTCGGAGCTACCTGCTGTTCCGAAGACATCACCCTCCGCGCCACTTATAGCCTAAGATTTCTGACTACACCCCAGAAGTCCCCAATAGCGACCACCGAGATCTCCACCTGCAATTACGTCACTTCCCCTCTCCCGTGTTGAAGACTCCTACATTCAAAGCGGGCAGTTATGCGTAGTGAATAAATTTTCTGTATGCAATCCCAACATCCATCGCCCATAATCACGACCGTTACAATAAATTTGCACATGAAGTTCGTGCAGTTATCGGGGCTTCGTCAGCTCTCCTTCACCACTAACAGCTCAGTATAAATAGACCCTCGTCCCGACGTGAAGAAGACTATGGATCCTCTCTCTAGACCTAACACCAAGGCCCTACCAATACTTTCACAGTCAGCCCTAATTCGGAGACGCTCCAAACAATCCCTGTAACTTTTGTAAATTGCTGATTATACTGGATTTTCCTCCTTCCTGTGACTTTTCCCATTTTGATTTTCACGTAAAAAACATGTGTCTTCGTCTCTTTTCTGTGTCGTGATTAGCATTTTACACTTACACTTTAAACTCCATATCTTGCTTGTGGCATGGATTGACTGTCTGATCATTCACAGCGAAAATCTCCACAACAAACTGGCGCTTTTATTGAGAGTTGAGTCCCTACAATCAAGATCTCTCCTAAAAACCCAAAAACTTCTAAAAAACCTCTTGTACATCGACGATGGCCCCATGAAAGTAAGTTGTCAATGGCGCAACGTCCAAAGGCAAGGCCGTCAGCACAGCTAGGGACACTGTCCCTCCATGTAACGCCCCGATCCCGCAGGTACGGGGACGTTATGGCGACGTACATACGCGAGGTGAAAACATCCTCACGCGTACGTTAAGCCTCAGTACAGGACATCACCTCTATATACACAAGGGTTCCAGCAGGAAATAAGTACAAGAATACCTGCAGAAAGAGGTTAGTGATCATAACAGATAGAAGAACAGGGATAAATAAGATAACAGCAAGAAATTATAAAGATACATATGAATGAACTCGATGATGAGTCTCCTATGGGAACCCAATGGACTATCTGCCGATACGCTAACTCGGATCTCCAACCTGGGTACGCAAACCCAGGGTCGTCAGAAAGCGACCTAGTGAGTGGTAAAATGAAGGAGGCAGTAATATATACAATAGTAATACAAGCACGATAATAATATATAATACATTAGTGATACCATATAATGCGTATAAACATGTCATCTTCTAATACCATCACTACCTAGCCGTTATCATCTGGTCATGTCATAGTCGTATCCAGTGTATATAATAAATACTGTTGTCTAGGGGTGACGTGATAGAAATGAACATGCTAGTGGTGATGTGATAGACGTGGACATGCAGATGGGCATATGCAATATAACCATAATACGGTGTTGTACATAGCCAATAATGATGTCTGTAAGGTATACAGAAAACAGAATATATGCAATGAAGAGCATACATATACAGGAGTAGTATGCCACTACAGAAAGTGTAACATGTACCAGGTAAAGTAACAAGTAAACATGTAGCATGATAGCGGATAGATGATCAGGAACAGTAACAAGTACCACTAAACAAGAGTATACATGTATCAGGTAAGTCATGATATTTATACAATAGTCACAAGTAGTACCACCTGGCATTTTAATCAATCTCTTCCAGTGTCTCATACCACTGGCAGTCCATACTGGAGTCCGCACTCCAGTCGAACTCATCCGGACATGGCATACGGGTACCATTATCCAAACGAGAGAGTGACCAAATAACAAGTGTTCCTGATATCACTATTGTTAGATTATTAAATGCATCATGTACTGGGTCTGCATAGTAAGTGCACTGAGGATGCCTCCATCATGCTGACACCCCGCGATGTGGGATTCTAGAGGTGGCCCCCACAGATTCAAGAGGTGGCCCCCACCATGTCTGTGGTGTGGCACTTTGTTCCGTGTGGCACTTAGTTCCACACACCATGTGCCGGACGCCAGCATGACCGTGCGTATAACGGGAATACCATATATAACAAGAATACTGAGTCTGATCAGTAACAATATCAATAACAAGAACACCGGAGACATCCTCGTCACCCAACACCAGACGGAGTGAGGATTCTAGAGGTGGCCCCCACGGATTCAAGAGGTGGCCCCCACCACGGATAGGTGTGATGTGGCACTTTGCTCCGTGTGGCACTTAGTTCCACACATGTTCCGCCGGACGCTGGCGTGACTGTGCTAATAACTGGTGTACCAGAAGACAAGTATGAACTACACAGTATATCAAGCACTAGAACAGTGCATGGTAGCATGATAACGAAAAACGGGAAACAGTAGATGTGGGATGCCACACATCGCATATTAACAGCTCATGTATACAGTAACGAGAATAGCAATATCAATAACGAAAAATAATCATAGAACAAGAATACGGGGATAACATGGAACAATAATACATGCAATAGGAACAGGGATCCATATGACAAGAATAAAGAAACCATACATGCATGTGTAACAGTGATATGCCGAGAATTCATGTAACGATGATAACAATAATATGACATGCGGTAGTCCGTGCGTTGGTATATCCGTGTACCAGTGGAACATATATGTGTAGCAATAATCCGTGTAATATCTCTGTGATAGTAAATGTAATAACAGTGATCAGTGTATCATATAATACCATGTCCAGTGTCCGTGTAATGCTGATCCCGGTGCATGCAATACCAGTGTCCTGCAGTCATATCTAGTGACAGTGTAGTGTCATCGAATACCGTGGATCAGTAGCCATGTGACGATAGTATCTAATAGTGTCCAAGAAGATGGTGAAATAGCGGCCCGCGTGTCAGTGGCTGTGCAGGTATGATGACTGTGTCCGAGTTGTCTATGTCAGTATTTATGACATCCCCTATATTTATATTAAATCAGGAAATACCTTACAATATTATTGGTTATTCCTATTACATTGAGTTTCCAATAATTACAAGTTAATACTGATTAATAGTTACCGTATTTTATCCATAATCAAGATCTATCAATCAATTTCACTAGACATGATAAAAAGATAATTATAAAATAAAAACACTCACAAACTAGCCATGGAAGATAGTTCTCTTTCCCACGATCGCAACGATCCAGAATCGTCCAAATCGAAGTCCGGATGCGCCCGATATCGCCCGAATACTAAAAGTCATAAAAATGGGTTAAATCTGTAATAAAAATATTTAAATGCAAAAAATAAAAAGTAGCAGGGGGTTTTCTGAAAATTACCTTTATAAGTTGGATGCGGGTAGACGGGTTAACGGGTCGGGTTTTAGATCCAACCCAAACCCAAACTTTAAGTTAAATGGGTATTTGGGTTAACGGGTTTAATGGGTTAAAGGATGTCAACCCAATAGGGTTAGTGGGTTCGGGTTCCACCCGAACCTAATTATTTACAGAGCAGCAGCAGTAGAGGCGCTGCTGCTGCCTCTGCGCGCCATGGCCGGCCAGCTGAGCTGGCCGGCGGCGAAGAGGGGGCCCCGCGGCGGCGGTCCCGGCCGCCGGCGGCGCGGTCGTGTGTCCGGCGGGAGAGAGAGGAGGAGGAGAGAGAAAAAGAAAGAGAAAGAGAGAGAGAGAGAGAAGCAGGTGAAGAAGAAGAAGAAAAGAAGAAGAAAAAGAAAAAGGAGAGGGAAAGAGGAGGAGGGGTTGGCCGGCTTGGGGAGGCGCCGGCCGGGGGCGCGGCCTGGGGCGGCGGCTGCCGGCGGCCGGCGGCGGCCTGCGGCCTGGCCTGGCTGCGGGTCGCCCCTTTTTGGGTTCGGTACAGAGAGAGGGAGAGGGATAGTGAGAGAGGAAAGAGAGAGTGAGAATTGAGAGAGAGAAGGGGTTTGAGAGTTTAGAGAGAGAGAGGTTTTTAATTAAGGGGAGAGAGAAGAGGCGGTGGGGATTGTCGGTGGGAGGAAGCTCCCAGAGAAAGGAAGAAGGGAAAAGAAAAGAAAAGAAAAAGAGATTAACAAAACATAATATTTATTATTATTATCTTGGCCTAAAATTTGACCAGCTCCAAACGGTACCTAAAAATTATAAAAAATAGAGAATATTATCCTGAGACGGAATATAAAAACGGTTTGCATAAATTCAATCCGGTTTGCAAATTAAAAATCCCAGAGTGTCTCGCCGATACTAGGCGACACCGGTTTGGCCGGATTTCGATAAATTCAGAAAAATCTCCAAAAATATCCTAACGTAGATAATATGATTCTAAGACACATGGTAAAAGCGGATTCTCAAAATCTACTCCGTTTATGAAATAAAAATGGAAAGCCGATTATCGGTATTGGTCGACACCGATACGGAGATTTTTCAAAATAATCCAGAAAAATTCCAGAAAATCCTGAAAAATCTAAAATATTAAAAAAATGATTTTTGAAACTGAAATCAGTTCAATCGGACTACCACAGAGGTCAAATCAATATTATACGTCGTATCGCGAACCGATACTGTGATACGTACACCGGGGATCAGGGGGTTACATTTCTCCCCACCTTACAAAAAATTTCGTCCTCGAAATTTCAAATCAGGTGGGAGAACAATATTTTCAGCCCCAAAGCCGAAATGTTACGGGTCCACAATACTTCCGCTGCGCACTCTGATATCTCTCAGGAAATCGGGATGAAGAAGTATTGGAGTGAACTAACACTAACGGATTAGAAGCAATAAGATGAAAAGAAAACGAGAAGGAAATCAGATATTCTGGTTGACAACTAGAAGTAAGGAATACAAAAGAGGCAAGGACTGAATTGTCAATGACAGTGTATTCTTGTACTCGTTGCTGGAATTCCAAACTGCTTGTACTGTTGGTATGGGCCCTAGTATTGACCCAGGTGGTTACCCACACCAGTATGAACCTAGGCTCTGATACCACTATGTAACGCCCCGATCCCGCAGGTACGGGGACGTTATGGCGACGTACATACGCGAGGTGAAAACATCCTCACGCGTACGTTAAGCCTCAGTACAGGACATCACCTCTATATACACAAGGGTTTCAGCAGGAAATAAGTACAAGAATACCTGCAGAAAGAGGTTAGTGATCATAACAGATAGAAGAATAGGGATAAATAAGATAACAGTAAGAAATTATAAAGATACCTATGAATGAGCTCGATGATGAGTCTCCTATGGGAACCCAATGGACTATCTGCCGATACGCTAACTCGGATCTCCAACTGGGTACGCAAACCCAGGGTCGTCAGAAAGCGACCTAGTGAGTGGTAAAATGAAAGAGGCAGTAATATATACAACAGTAATACAAGCACGATAATAATATATAATACATTAGTGATACCATATAATGCGTATAAACATGTCATCTTCTAATACCATCACTACCTAGCCGGTTATCATCTGGTCATGCTATAGTCGTATCCAGTGTATATAATAAATACTGTTGTCTAGGGGTGACGTGATAGAAAGAACATGCTAGTGGTGATGTGATAGACGTGAACATGCAGATGGGCATATGCAATATAACCATAATACGGTGTTGTACATAGCCAGTAATGATGTCTGTAAGGAATACAGAAAACAGAATATATGCAATGAAGAGCATACATATACAGGAGTAGTATGCCACTACAGAAAGTGTAACATGTACCAGGTAAAGTAACAAGTAAACATGTAGCATGGTAGCGGATAGATGATCAGGAACAGTAACAAGTACCACTAAACAAGAGTATACATGTATCAGGTAAGTCATGATATTTATACAATAGTCACAAGCAGTACCAACTAGCATTTTAATCAATCTCTTCCAGTGTCTCATACCACTAGCAGTCCATACTGGAGCCCGCACTCCAGTCGAACTCATCCGGACATGGCATACGGGTACCATTATCCAAACGAGAGAGTGACCAAATAACAAGTGTTCCTGACGTCACTATTGTTAGATTATTAAATGCATCATGTACTGGGTCTGCATAGTAAGTGCACTGAGGATGCCTCCATCATGCCGACACCCCGCGATGTGGGATTCTAGAGGTGGCCCCACGGATTCAAGAGGTGGCCCCCACCATGTCTGTGGTGTGGCACTTTGTTCCGTGTGGCACTTAGTTCCACAGACCATGTGCGGACGCCAGCATGACCGTGCGTATAACGGGAATACCATATATAACAAGAATACTGAGTCTGGTCAGTAACAATATCAATAACAAGAACACCAGAGACATCCTCGTCACCCAACACCAAACAGAGTGAGGATTCTAGAGGTGGCCCCCACGGATTCAAGAGGTGGCCCCCACCACGGATAGCCGGATAGGTGTGATGTGGCACTTTACTCCGTGTGGCACTTAGTTCCACACATGTTCCGCCGGACGCTGGCGTGACTGTGCTAGTAACTGGTGTACCAGAAGACAAGTATAAACTACACAGTATATCAAGTACTAGAACAGTGCATGGTAGCATGATAACGGAAAACGGGAAACAGTAGATGTGGGATGCCACACATCGCATATTAACAGCTCATGTATACAGTAACGGGAATAACAATATCAATAACGGAAAATAATCATAGAACAGGAATACGGGGATAACATGGAATAATAATACATGCAATAGGAACAGGGATCCATATGACAAGAATAAAGAAACCATACATGCATGTGTAACAGTGATATGCCGAGAATCCATGTAACGATGATAACAATAATATGACATGCGGTAGTCCGTGCGTTGGTATATCCGTGTACCAGTGGAATATATGTGTAGCAATAATCCGTGTAATATCTCTGTGATAGTAAATGTAATAACAGTGATCAGTGTATCATATAATACCATGTCCAGTGTCCGTGTAATGCTGATCCCGGTGCATGCAATACCGGTGTCCTGCAGTCATATCTAGTGACAGTGTAGTGTCATCAAATACCGTGGATCAGTAGCCATGTGACGATAGTATCTAATAGTGTCCAAGAAGATGGTGAAATAGCGGCCCGCGTGTCAGTGGCTGTGCAGGTATGATGACTGTATCCGAGTTGTCTATGTCAGTATTTATGACATCCCCTATATTTATATAAATCAGGAAATACCTTACAATATTATTGGTTATTCCTATTACATTGAGTTTCCGATAATTACAAGTTAATACTGATTAATAGTTACCGTATTTTATTCATAATCAAGATCTATCAATCAATTTCACTAGACATGATAAAAAGATAATTTATAAAATAAAAAACACTCACAAACTAGCATGGGAAGATAGTTCTCTTTCCCACGATCGCAACGGATCCAGAATCGTCCCAAATCGGAGTCTGGATGCGTCCGATATCGCCCGAATACTAAAAGTCATAAAATTGGGTTAAATCTGTAATAAAAATATGTAAATGCAATAATAAAAAGTAGTAGGGGGTTTTCTGAAAAATTACCTTTATAAGTTGGATGCGGATAGACAGGTTAACGGGTCGGGTTTTAGATCCAAACCCAACCCAAAACTTTAAGTTAATGGGTATTTGGGTTAACGGGTTTAATGGGTTAAAGGATGTCAACCCAATAGGGTTAGTAGGTTCGGGTTCCACCCGAACCCAATTATTTACAGAGCAGCAGCAGCAGAGGCGCTGCTGCTGCCTCTGCGCGCCATGGCCGGCCAGCTGAGCTGGCCGGCGGCGAAGAGGGGGGCCCGCCGGCGGCGGTCCCGGCCGCCGGCGGCGCGGCCGTGTGTCCGGCCGGGAGAGAGAGGAGGAGGAGAGAGAGAAAAGAAAAGAGAAAGAGAGAGAGAGAGAGAGAAGCAGGTGAAGAAGAAAAAGAAGAAGAAAAGAAAAAGGAGAGGGAAATAGGAGGAGGAGGGGTTGGCCGGCTTGGGGAGGCGCCGGTCGGGGCGCGGCCTATGGTCGCGGCCGGTGGCGGCGGCGGTGGCCTGGGGTTGCGGCCGGCGGCGGCCTGCGGCCTGGCCTGGCTGTGGGTCGCCCCTTTTGGGTTCGGTAAAGAGAGAGGGAGAGGGAGAGGGAGAGAGGGAAATAGAGAGTGAGATTGAGAGAGAGAGAGAGAGAGAGAGAGAGAGAAGGGGTTTTGAGAGTTTAGAGAGAGAGGTTTTTAAATTAGGGGGAGAGAGAAGAGGCGGTGGGGATTGTCGGTGGGAGGAAGCTCCCAGAGAAAGGAAGAAGGGAAAAGAAAAGAAAAGGAGATTAACAAACGTAATATTTTATTATTATTATCTTGGCCCAAAATTTGACCAGCTCCGAACGGTACTTAAAAATTATAGAAAATAAAAAATATTATCCTGAGATGGAATATGAAAATGGTTTGCATAAATTCAATCCGGTTTGCAAATTAAAAATCTCAGAGTGTCTCGCCGATACCAGGCGATACCAGTTTGGCCGGATTTCGATAAATTCAGAAAAATCTCTAAAAATATCCTAACGTAGATAATATGATTCTAAGACACATAGTGAAAGCGGATTCTCAAAATTCTACTCCGTTTGTGAAATAAAAATTGGAAAGCTGATTATCGGTATCGGTCGACACCGATTACGGAGATTTTCCAAAATAATCCAGAAAAATTTCAGAAAATCCTGAAAAATCTAAAATATTAAAAAATAATTTTTGAAACTGAAATCAGCTCAATCAGACTACCACGGAGGTCAAATCACATTATACGCCATATCGCAAACCGATACTATGATACGTACACCGGGGATCAGGGGGTTACACTCCACCAACCAACGATCAGCCGCATACTACTGAGGACACCGGCTCCTTCTCACCTCAGGAGCGACCACAATATCAAACCATCGCAGTGGCACAAAGATCAACTTCGAGATGCTTGCCAACATGAAGAACGGATGAAGGAATAACAAGTCCAATCAGATCGTGATCTGGAGCATGCGGCTCGACCGCAAGAATGTCATCCGTGAGTAGGAGGCATTGAGGCAGCTCAACCACGAACTCCAGGCTTATATTTTGTGTTGATCTATGATCACATGTATTTGTGCTACCAAGATTTACATGAACTTATTTTTGCAAGTATTTTACAAAGAATTTATAAGATGTTCAAAAAGAATTTTTAAAATACTTAGTAGGTATTTTGGCCCTTTGCGGTCGACCGCATGGTTAAACAACTAAAAGAGCTGAGCGGTCAACCGGTCGTCTTAGCGGTCAACCGAATATGCAGTGACATGCACACGTGCATCTTGTCTACGTCGGTTTACCGCCCGGTTGACCGCGTGAAGAGCCATGCTCTATGTTTGTGTATACTGGTCGACCTACCGGTCAACCGCTAAAGTGCATTGCTATTTGTTTGTGTATAATAGTAGACCAACCGATCGACCGCTGAGAGCTCTGCTCTCTGTTTGGGCTTCTCAGTCAACTGCTCGGTCGACCGGTATCACCAACGATCATATTTTTTATCGTTGGTGGTCGACCGCCTCGTCGACCGACACAATGCTAATCACTTTGTTTTGCCTCAAACAGCTATAATTTGATTTGTCTTTTATGAATTAATCTATAACGGCTATATTAAATTTCTATCAGTTGCTTTGATCCCCTATATAAAGTGGGACTGTAGAAATAATCTATGAACATTTTTTCAGTGATCAAGATCATATTTTTTTCTCAAGTTTTACAAAAGATTTTCAATAGATTTCACATTTGACCCAAAATTTCAAATCCTTGATTTAGCTTGTGCTTTCTCTCCATCTCTTCAAGTTTTTCCCACCCACATAATCTCAGAGCTCCATCTTCTCGTACTTGATTATGGAACTTTGTTTGTGAGCATTTGTGATTTAGAAGAGATCACCTTTTCTTTGTATTGAGAAGTTGTAGAGGTTGAGGCCTTAGTGAGCTTGCGGACTCGGATTGTAGTTATTTTGTGGCATCGAGTTAGGGACTTGCGGGTTCAAGAGTTCTTAAGAGAATTTGTAGCGTTGGTGATCTCGCGGGATCAAGCTATAGTGAAAATCCTTCACTGCGGTAAAGGCGGAGATGTAGAGCAAGTGGATCGAAACTCGAAACATTTCTCCGTATTAGTGATTGCCTTTCTCTTTATCTCTCAACTCTACTCACTTGTTTACATATCTTGCAAGTTATATTGTGTTTATCATTACATGCTTGATACCTATTGTGCTTAATTGTTATACTTGTTTGGGTTTGTTCAATTATTATTATTTCAGTAGACTTGTTAGTCAGCTTAGTTTTTAATTTCACATTATTTTTTTAGTCATCACCTATTCATCCCTCCTTTAGGTGATTTCAGCTCTCTCTTGCTTGCTGGCAGTCGGAGGTGGCAGAAGACCAGTGGTCGCCGGTGGAGGCCGGACGCATGCCGCAGGTGCGGGCGGTGGGAGCATGGACACGCACGCAGTCGCTGGGTGCGGGCGTGCTTGCAGGCACGGTTACACAACCATGTGCACGGCCAAGGGTCGAATGGGTGTGCGGGCTGTTCGGGCAAATTTTCAGCCATCTGAAGTCCGATTCACGTGATTCTCGGATCATTGGATTTGTGAAGCCGAGAGTTATGTTTACACACCAGCACAAAGCGGCGACAGCCTGAGGGGAAGGTGCGGCTAGGGGAGGTTAACCAAGGCGCAAATGCACGGGGTTTCGTTGATGACAAGCGGTGCACATGTCGAAGGAATTTATTATGGATTTTTTGTTGAGATCGAGGTAATCAGTCACAACTTATTTGAAATTTAGTTAAAAATAATTATAGAGTAAATTTTGATGTGCATTTTTATTCGGAGTGTATTCAAGAGATTGGACGGTTGCTCGAGCCGATAATCTTTAGATTCTGTGAGTATCGTATCCCCAATTATTAGAATTTATGAAAAATGATTTAGAACTTTACTAAGCAGTGACTAATAAGTGCATGAGTAACTATGAAGCTTGATTAAGGTGTTGTTAAGAACATAATTAGTAGTAGCTTTACTACATTAATCCTAATCAAATGGTGATGATTATAAACTGGTAATATTGTAACTTAGGTTTTGCCATATCTATTGACGTGTATATGCGTGATGATTATTTACAATCATAATGTATATTAAACTTATGAAATGATGTGGTTACATCTGAACTCTTATCTGAATCGAATTGTGGATATTAAATTAAAATTGGACACCCATATTAATAACTATAATTGTCATCAAGTAAGTGACTAAATAAGTGATTGAATATTGTATCTTTCTGATGAATTAATCCTCATGATGTTTTCACGTGAA
>JAVJIF010027822.1:0-45580 GCA_038442645.1 Agave tequilana
AAAGAGTATTCACATTCTCCTTTAATCCCACCAGATTACAGAGATATATATTCTTTCTATGCACTATCACCTTTCTCTCACTTTCTTGACTTCCTGATTTTTTTCTTCGTGTTACAATGTTCTAGGTTACATATTTATTTTATAAAGTTTTACAATCTAAATCCTATGAGGACTATAAGATGATCTTGACCATTGGATGCTGGAAGAACTTAACCAATCCTTGTAGGAGTTGATCTTTTGATTTAGAAAAATTTTATACCCTTAAACTTTAGAAACAAATATTTATTGAATAGAAACTGAATCCTATTTGAATCTCTCCAGTAAAGAACAAACGCCCAGACATCCGCATTAGTCGACTAGCACGTTAAGGATAGTCGACTAATCTGTCCACAAAAAGTTGAGATCTCAGTATAGTTGACTGTATGGTCGACTAGTCTTTCATGATCGACTAGTTTGTGCATTGATCTTGGTCTGCTTCAAACCTTCATCTTTTTCAATTCGTTGGATTTTTTTTACCCATCATCTCTTGTTGAAAACAAGGCAAAATCCCAACAAGTTTTTTCTTCTCTTTGATCTCTCATCGTTCACATCTACTCTCAATCATACATTACGAGATAGGATAACGAAAATCAAACAATACTTCTCACTCCCAAAATTTGCTATGGAGATCCTAGTATTATTCATTCCGAATGCTATCTTAGACACTACTGCATAGATCTCATTACAGGAAATAACAACTCAATTGTTTATTTTGATATAATTGTACCTTTCTAGTGTAGTTTGGAACTGCGATCAATTAGTTATAATTCCAACTACAACAGTTTGAGCTATAATAAATAATGTCACATCAATTTTTTATTAATAATTTTAAAATTACAACTTTATCATGCATTAAACTAAACAACTATTTTTATTTTTCTATAGTGGAACTACATTATCGGTTGTCAAATCAATATCTAACTTGGTTTTCTAACTACATAAATAACAAATATACGTAATTGAAATTACAGTGTAGCTCTAGCTACATCAAATCAATGGCACTAAAGTGATTAAGGCAAATAACTCGAGTCTAATTAAAGACCCGCAATCAACGAATCATAACCAATTACAAACCCATCAAATCCAAGATACAACCGTAACAACCTCTTGTCAAAAAGTTAGATCTCAGAGATTAGTGATTCAAGTATTTCAGTTTGAAACTTTATTAACTTCCATCAACTTGTGTTTTGAAACTTTATTAACTTCCATCAACCTGTTTAGGCTCAAAGAAAAATAATATAAGTCAGTTTCTTGAAGGAAAATGGTTGGGCCTGACAGTAACAGTAAGAAAAGAGTTGAACCCATTTTTTATCATTATCTTGTTTGGATATACAAAGAAATATGTCCTAAGTAAGCATTTTTATCACAAAATAATAGATCCAATGACCACTTCTCAGGAGGTGGTAAAGTTACCCCTTGAAAAAACAAACACAATAATCTAAAAGCCTTACAAAATTCCCAAGGACAGTTGGTTCCAAGTAGACGTTGGTGTTGGGATTTGGGCGCGCACAACAAATAGGAGACAAGCAACAACACATCAAAAAGATTATATCATCAGACTATACATAAAATTGTAAAGCGTTTGTTTGGTGAAATCATGGTTGATCCCTACCACCCTGCCACATATATGAAAATGTTTGTTTGACGTCACTGTAGCAAGTATATTCTGAGTTACACCTTTACAACATCTAAAACGGCATATATTTAGTAGGAACATTAGCATCAATGTGTGTATCATGAATCAAAACAATGCAATCCTAAGAAGATATATGAATATAACAACTATTATTGTATGTTATAGAGTATGAGCAGGATTTGTAAACAACTTAATTACTCACTCTCTGAAAAATATGGGTACCTAATGAGCTGATTTAACGCAGGATGGGAAAGCGAAGCAGACAAGCGACGCAGGTTAAATCTCATTGTAGTGCTAACAAACCCTGAGAAAGCCTTTAAGTAGGGGTTAATACTCGAATCCACGAGCCAAAGAGAACAACTCAAATCTACGAGCAAATATGAGAAAAACTCAAATATATAGATTAAAAGTTAAATAATAGATTTGTACAAATAAAATATAAGGGCATTTGTAAAGACTTACAAATGTCCTATTCTATCTATAAAAGATAAATTCAAAATAAAAAAAGTTCAAAATAAGAAACTGAAAAATCTATTGGATTTCAATTTAGACCCAAAACAGAATTCTAAATAAGTCAAATACCCAGATACACAATAAGATTGTCGATGGCTGAGAGGGCTGTCGACAGCCAAGGGAAAAAAATGTAAAATCTCAACTTTTTGTAAAAGCCTGTCGACAGACCAGAAGAGACATTGTCAACAGTTCTGAAGCTTCTTCTCGCATGGGAAAACTTGTCAACAGGCCAGAAGAGGGGCTGTTGACAATCAATTGTTTTTGGCTGTTGTTTGACTTATTTCTCTTCATACATCAGTCTTTCCCCGTTTCAAAAAAACTTGTCTTCGAGTTCTTATCAGGATGATAGTTGCTTGATAGGGACACGTTAATTGGGAGTATTGCTTTCTCAAATATACCCTTATCATATCTTCTTCCTTAAAGAGTTTCTCTCACACATCTTCTATCAGTGGTTGTCTTATACTTGAAAACACCTATAGGGGGGGGTGAATGGGTGTTAATGCTAATCTAATGATCTTTTTAAACAAGTATGAAAGTATGATGCAATCGGTCACTCAAAATAAGAAATTGAAGCCGAATTCTCCGTGAAGGGCTCTAGAACTTCTCATCTTTGATTCCTCTAGATTATGAGTTGAGCGCGTAATTGCTTTTTTGTTGAGATGAGTAAAGATCGGAAAATGCAAGTAATGAAATGTATGCAATAATAAAGTGCAAGCAAGAGATATCACAAGATATAAATGTAAAGCAATGAAAACAATAAGGAAACCAATCGCAAACACAATGAATTTGTTTCGAGTTCGAGCAACCGCTCTACGTCCCTGCCTTCACCACCGTGAAGGATTTCCACTATATCCACCGAGGAAATTACAGAGGGTCTACACAAGACCGGAGTACCGAACTCCCACCAATCCAACCTCTACACAAGAGGGATCTCACACAAGGAACTACAGTAACAAAGTGATCAACAGGACCACACACTTCTCTCTTACAACTCCTTATAGAATAGGAATGATTTTTTGGCTCAAGAAGTATAGTGAGAAAGAATTCAGTTGAAAGAGAAAAAATCTTTAAAACACTGAAAAACTTTGACCAAGATGCACTTAGAATTGAGAGCTTTGAAAAACTTCTCTTCTCTTTTGAAACACAAACAATGGGTATTTTCTTGATTTTCACAAGTGACCAATGCCATCTATTTATAGGGATTAGAGGAGATCGAATCATCATTATAACTAGCTTAATAGGTCAGAAAATAGCCCCCAAATTTCAGAGATAGCTGACTAAAACATCACCATCAAATCTAATGATTAAAACTCAGAAAACTGCCGTTGGGGCTGCTGGCGGCTGTCGGTCGACCGGCCCGGTCGACCGACAATGCAATGACAAACTAGCCGTTGGACTCGGTCGACCGGTCGGTCGACCGGAGGCTAAACAAAAAAGATCACTTTGTTCTGTCGTCGACTGGCCCGGTCGACCACAAAACCCGAGAGTAATGGTCTTTCAGTCGGTCGACCGCAGACGTGCACAAACGTGCACGCCAAGACCACAAGGCCAGGTCGACCGATCAGGCCTGAACTAGAGCCGATCGACCGCCCGGTCGACCATTGGGCCTGAAACAGGATTTTTATAAGAAATTTTGAACTTTGAAATATTTTCAAAATAATTTTGTAAGGCTATATGATCACGTAGCATGCTATAAGGGTTAGTATACATGATATAAATAAGATGTAAAAATATAAAATAATTTGAGTCATGTATAACCATCAAGACATGCACCTAAATCAATTAACAAAAACAAAACCCGTATTTTGAAAATGAAGGTGTGTGTGTGTTTTCTTGAGCCAACTTATCAAAGCACATTCTTTAACAACTAATTCTTACAAGGGTCCTAGGTGACTACAAGGTCTTCAAATGGGCTTCTCCATATGCGATGTTGAAATAGCTTGAATCCTTGAACCCCGAAATGAATCAATCTTGAGTCAAAAAATACCTTCCTTTAGGGAAGAAGAAATCTTGAATCATTAAACCCTGAAACATACTTAAACACAAAAATGATTAGTACAAATAACTATATATGTTTTGTAATCATCAAAACTCAACAACCGGGTGATTATAACCTTGGGCCAACAATCTCCCCCTTTTTGATGATGACAAAACATATGAGTTATTTAATAAAACCATGGGAAAGGAGCTTTGAAGCTCCCCCTCAAATCATGCTATATGGTTATATACATGAAAAGTAGAAACTAAGAACTTTGGCATAGAAATTCAAAACACATAGTTCAAAACTCATAACTCAAAAACTAACCTTTTTAACTCAAAATCCAAACTCAAAAATTCAAAATTCAAAACTAACTTGTTATAACTTAAAACTCAAAACTCAAAACTAACTTTTTATAACTCAAAACTCAAAACTAACTTTTTCTCCCCTTTTTTTTCATACATCAAAAAGGTAAATATTGTTAAAAAATTTCATGATTCCATAACACAAACATTCAATTCACCACAAATAAAGGAAAATCTAGCATAGTCTAGTGGTTTTGTAAAAAAATCGGCAAGTTTAAATCGGTAGAAACATAATCAATGTCATATCACCTTTCTCATAATGATCTCTACGAAAGTGATACCGAATGTCAATATGCTTAGTCTTACTATGTTGATTTGCACCGTTTAGTCATATGAATAGTACTAGTATTATCACAAAATATTTTATATGGTCAAAATGCAAATCATAGTCAATGAGAGTATGTTTCATCCAAAGAACTTGTGCACAACAAGCTCCGGTCGCACATACTCCGCCTCGGCGGTTGAGAGGGCTACCGAATTTTGCTTCTTGGAAGACCATGAAACAAGACAATTACCAAGAAATTGACATGTTTTCACTTGTACTCTTCCTATCCACTCTACAACCTGCATAGTCGGCATCCGAAAAACTCGTCATGGAAAATTGTCCGGTCTTCGGATACCACAAACCCTTTCATTGTGCCCTTAAGGTATCTAATAATGCTTTTTTACCGCAATCAAATGGGACTCTTTAGGATGATTGAAATCGAGCACAAAGACATACACAAACATAATGTCCGGCCTACTAGTCGTAAATACAACAAGCTACCAATCATGCTACGATAAAGCTTAATGTCTACACTTGTACCTTGTTCATCCTTGTCAAGCTTTGTGGTGGTAGCCATGGGTTTTGCTTGTCTTAGCCCCTTCAAGCCCAAATCTCTTGATAAGTTCCTTCGTATACTTGGCTTGATTGATGAAGATCCCATGCTTCCTTTGCTTGATTTGGAGACCAAGGAAATAGTTAAGCTCCCCATCATAGACATCTCAAATTCCTCCTTCATGTATGATTCAAAAACTTTGCAAAGATTTTCATTAGTAGAACCAAATATGATATCATCAACATATATTTGAACTATAAGTATATCATTTTCAACATGTTTTGTAAACAAAGTAGTATCTATTTTTCCTTTATTAAAACCATTAGAAATTAAAAATGAGAAAGTCTCTCATACCAAGCCCTAGGGGCTTGTTTTAAACCATAAAGAGCTTTGTCAAGTTTAAAATAAAATCCGGATGTGTAGGATCAACAAACCCGGGGGGTTGTTCAACATACACCTCCTCTTCAATAAATCCATTTAAGAAAGCACTTTTTACATCCATTTGAAAAAGTTAAAATCTTTATAAGAAGCAAATGCAAGTGTCATCCGTATGGCTTCAAGCCGTGCTACGGGTGCAATAGTTTCCTCAAAATCAATACCTTCGACTTGAGTGTAACCTTGGGCCACTAACCTAGCTTTATTCCTAACACACATTTTCTGACTCATCCAACTTGTTCTTAAAGATCCACTTAGTACCAATTGTTGGTCTATCGTGGGCCTAAGAATAAGATGTCAAACTTGGTTGCGCTCGAATTGATTGAGCTCCTCTTACATGGCTAGCACCAATATGAGTCGCCCTCGGCTTCGAGGATGTTCTTTGGTTCAAGGTGATAAATGAATGCATAGTGCCCACAAGATCATGAAGTTTAGAACGAGTAGTTACCCCTTTTGATACTTCACCTATAATAAGATCCTTGGGATGATGTGGATTGTATCTCCAATCTTTTGGAAGTGGTTGAGTAGTATCCACTTCAACTTCTTGAATTTCATTTCCTTGAACTTCATTTTCTTGAACTTCATTTCCTTCATCATCCTTTGGCATGTCTTCAAGAGTAGGTGAGTCCTTCAAAGTAGTTCTCTCCATGTCTTCATTTAGGGAATCTATTTCTACAACATTCTTAACAAACACATTAGATTCCTCAAACTTTACATGTATAGATTCTTCAATATTCAAGATGACTTATTGAAAACTCTATAAGCTTTAGTAGTATTAGAGTAACCAACAAAAATTGCTTCATAAGACTTTGCATCAAATTTACCTAAGTTATCTTTAGTATTCAAAACGAAACATTTACAATCAAAAACTTTAAAGTATGAAACATTTGGCTTTCTAGAAAAATAGATCTCAAAAGATGTTTCTGAAGTGTTTTTGTGCATAAGAAAACTCTATTTGATATGTAGCAAGATGTGTTAACGGCCTCGCCCCATAGATAATGAGGGAGACCATATTCTTTATCATTGTCCTAGCCATCTCTTGTAATGTACGATTTTTTCTCTCAACGACTCCATTTTGTTGTGGAGTTCTAGGACAAGATAGTTCATGCTTAATTCTATGTTCTTCACAAAAGTGTTAAAGGGTTGGTTATTGAATTCACCACCTCTATCACTTCTTATTCTTAAAATAGAAGAATCTTTTTCCTTTTCAACTCTTTTCTTAAAGGCTTGAAAATATGAAAAGGCTTGATTTTTGTGTTCTAAAAAGAAACCCAAGTAAAACGCGAGAAATCATCAACTAAAATAAAAGCAAAACGATTCTCACTTAGACTTTTGGTTTGAGTAGGACCAAACAAATCCATATGGATCAACTCCAAGGGTCGTGATGTCATGATATCCTTGATTGACTTGAAAGAGGACTTGGTTTATTTCCCAAGTTGGCACGCATCGCAAATGCGGTCCTTTTCAAAGTTCAAGTAAGGAATACCTTTCATCATTTCCTTGTTGTTTAATCTAGATAGATGGTCAAAAGAAATGTGGCCTCCTATGACACAACCAAGAGTCATCATCGAGGGCTTTCAAACAAGTAGCATTGCATAGCATATTAGACATGTCAATCATGTATGCATTATTTTCACGAAATTCGAAAAATATACATGTATTGGATTGTCTATCAATAACTCTACATGCTAGGTTATCAAAAATAACATCAAAACCTTTTGTCACAAAGTTGACTAACACTCAAGAGATTATGCTTGAGGCCATCAACTAAAACAACATTTTCTATTAAGGAGATGTACCAAGTTTAACATTACCAATACTAATGATTTTTCCTTTGGCGTCATCTCCGAAGGTGACGGTGCCACCTTCATGGTATCTTGATAGGGTTGCAAAGTTGTTGATATCCCAAGTCATGTGCCTTGAGCAACCACTATCAAGATACCATAACCCTTTACGTCGTTGGGCCTTGGAATGTACCTACATCATTAACAAATTTGTTGACTTTGGTACCCAAACTTTCTTGGGTCCTTGAAAGTTAGTATTCCGAACCCAAACATGATTATGCAATGCATTAATCCTATCAAAGCAAAATTTAACCAAATGACCTTTACGGCCACAATATGCGCATGAAAAGATTTTACCATACATGAATGCATGATGTGTGTGTGGAGTGTGAGCATGTTTAGGGTGCTTGGCATGATGTAAAGGTTGTGATTTATGAACATGAGCATGAATAGCATGTGAATGTTTCTTTGGGACATGTTTCTTAGGAAACTTAGCCTCTAGTCTATTTTTATCAAATTCACATTTCTTCAAAATAATTCCTAATGAATCAATTTTCTCTTTTAGCATGAAAATTTCATTTTCATCAATTTGTGGAAATTTACCTTTGCAAGAAATTTTATAGTTATCAAAATCCTTTTGTGTAGAAACAAGAGTAGAAAGCAATTCATCTTTTTCTTTTGTAAGTGTGAAAACTTTGTGATTGAGAGATTCATTTTCCTTTTTCATTTTCAAGTATTTCTTTTTGAGAAAATCATAGTTATGAGAAAGTTCTTCAAAAGCTTCTTCTAGTTCATCTATAGAAAGCTCACAATCAATAGATATTTCGGGAGTTACCTTGCTTGTGCTTTCATTTGCCATGAAGCACATGTTGGCGGTGTCGACTTCCTCATCGGATTCACTCTTCGAATCCCAAGTAGCCTTTAAAGCTTTCTTTTTGTACGGCTTCTTGGAAGTGGAGGGTTTGCTTTTGTTTTTCGGGCATTCCGCAACAATATGACCCAGCTTCCGGCAATTGAAGCAAATGAGTTTCTTCTTTTCTTTACCTTGCCATCTCCTTCTATTTTAAAACTTTGCCTTGTTGTACATTCTCCGAATGTTCTTTACAAGAAGAGAAAGATCCTCATCATCCTCTTCTTCATCATCGTCGTCGGAGTAGGTGGAAGAACTCTTGAAGGCAATAGCTTTCTTCTTGGGAGGAGCCATCTCTTCTCTTGCTTTTCTTTCCATCTCATGGGTCTTGAGATTCCCAATGAGACCTATAAGCTCCATTTCTTCCTTGTCATTGAGCTCCTTCAAAGTAGTGGCTTTGACTTCCCAAGATGGAGGGAGTGCACGGATGATCTTCCTCACTTTTTGGTCGTTGTCAATGCCGTCACCTAAAGAAGAAAGTCCATTAGTAATCTTTATAAATTTAGTAACCATATCATCTATGGTTTTATTCTCTTGCATAGAAAATTTTCATATTGGGACGAAGAAGGTCGATTTTTGCCCTCTTTACTTGTGAAGTCCCCTCATGAGTGACAAGTAAGTGAGTCCAAATCTCATGTGTGAATTTGCAATGAATGACTCTAGAAATATCATCATCATTAAGAGCTTGAAGTAAGGCATAGTGTGCCCTAGCATTAGCATCAAACTCTTTCGTGGCAATATCGGACCAAGTGTCCTCATCACCAGGGGTGCACTAAAAGGCTTGGTCACCGCCTTTGCAACCCGGCTCCCTAAGGATTACAAAATATGGTCATCTTAACCTTCCATATGGGAAAGTTAAGGCCATCAAACTTGGGTGAGGTCTTAATTCCTTCGGTCATTTTTACAAAGTGTATGAGGATGAAAAATGAATAGAGTGATTAGCAATATAGGATCTCTCTAAGGTTGTTAAGCCAAGAGCCTAGAGACCAAGGCTCTGATACCAATTGAAAAACACCTAGAGGGGGGGGGTGAATAGGTGTTAATGCTAATCTAATGATCTTTTTAAACAAGTATGAAAGTATGATGCAATCGGTCACTAAAATAAGAAATTAAAGCCGAATTTCCCGTGAAGAGCTCTAGAACTTCTGCTCTTTGATTCCTCTAGATTATGAGTTGAGGCACGTAATTGCTTTCTTGTTGAGATGAGTAAAGACCGAAAAATGTAAGTAATGAAATATATGCAATAATGAAGTGCAAGCAAGAGATATCACAAGATATAAATGTAAAGCAATGAAAAACAATAAGGAAACCAATCGCAAACACAATGAATTTATTTCGAGGTTCGAGCCACCGCTCTACGTCCCCGCCTTCACCACCGTGAAGGATTTCCACTATATCCACCGAGGAAATTACAAGAGGTCTACACAAGATCGGAGTACCGAACTCCCACCAATCCAACCTCTACACAAGAGGGATCTCAGCACAAGGAACTACAAGTAACAAAGTGATCAACAAGGACCACACACTTCTCTCTTACAACTCCTTATAGAATGGGAATGATGGCTCAAGAAGTGTAGTGAGAAAGAATTCAGTTGAAAAGAGTAAGAAAAAATCTTTAAAACAACTGAAAAATTTTGACCAAGAATGCACTTTAGAATTGAGAGCTTTGAAAAACTTTTCTTCTCTTTTTAAAATACAAAAAAATGGGTATTTTCTTGATTTTCACAAGTGACCAATGCCATCTATTTATAGGGATTAGAGGAGATCTAATCATCATTATAACTAGATTATAGGTCAGAAAATAGCCCCAAAATTTCAGAGATAGCTGACTAAAATATCACCATCAAATCCAATGATTAAAACTCAGAAAACTAGCCGTTGGGGCTGCTGGCGGCTGTCGGTCGACCGGCCCGGTCGACCGGCAGTGCAATAGCAAACTAGCCGTTGGACTCGGTCGACCGGTCTGTCGACCGGAGGCTAAACAAAAAAGATCGCTTTGTTCTGTCGGTCGACTAGCCCGGTCGACCGACAAACCCGAGAGTAAGGGTCTTTCAGTCGGTCGACTGGTCCGGTCGACCGGCAGACGTGCACAAACATGCACGCCAAGACCACAAGGCCCGGTCGACCGGTGCGATCGACCGATCAGGCCTGAACTAGAGCCGGTCGACCGCCCGGTCGACTGTTGGGCCTGAAACAGGATTTTTCTAGGAAAAATTTTGAACTTTGAAAAATTTTCAAAATAATTTTGTAAGGCTATATGATCAAGTTGTATGCTATAAGGGTTGGTATACATGATATAAACAAGATGTAAAAATATAAAATAATTTGAGTCATGTATAACCATCAAGACATGCACCTAAATCAATTAACAAAAACAAAAACAGTATTTTGAAAAATGAAGGTGTGTGTGTGTTTTCTTGAGCCAACTTATTAAATCCACATTCTTTAACAAACTAATTCTTACAAGGGTCCTAGGTGACTACAAGGTCTTCAAATGGGCTTCTCCATATGCGATGTTGAAATAGCTTGAATTCTTGAACCCGAAATGAATCAATCTTGAGTCAAAAATACCTTCCTTTAGGGAAGAAGAAATCTTGAATCCTTAGAACTCTGAAACATACTTAAACACAAAAAATGATTAGTACAAATAACTATATATATTTTGTAATCATCAAAACTCAACAACCGGGTGATTGTAACCTTGAGCCAACAATACTTCTTATTAGATTTATCAAACTCTGCTTGAGAAAAAATGTGATCTTAAAATCTTGATTCTCCTTGATGATCTTCATTAAACTTCATATAATGTTGCGTCGAATCTTCAATGTAATCATCATCTCAGATCGGTTGATAATCAATGCCAATCGGTTGGTGCTTTTCCGTCATCCAGCCATACACATACACCATGCGCCCATAATTCATTGATTTGATTCCATAAAGAAGATCTTCTAACATACGATTGGAGATGAAATTTGGCATACCTTGGAGAACATGTTGTACCCATGTGCTGATAGTAGGTGATATGAACTCGAAAAATTTAGAATTGTCATTTTGAGCATTCTCCTTCTGTAGGAAAGGATCTTCGAAATCATAAAGAATAATCGAACCATGATGATAATTATCATCCATGAATGATAATTCTTCAAACTTATTGATCCCAACTCCTTTGCACTCCTATGATTTGTTGACTTCCATGGAAATTTTAGCGGTTGTAAAAACTTCTTCTAAAACAACATTTGTTTTATTTTGTTTGGCTCCACGAAGAACTCACCTTGATTGCATATGGGCATGAGTTGTGGCTTCTCTTTCTTTGAACTAAGAACAAGTGGCATAAACTTTATGACTTTATTGGGAGATTATGCTTGGCTGATAGCCACTTGAAGGTTTGATGAATCTTTCTTAGTTAACTGCTCTTCAACTGGTGTTTGCTGATGTGGTTTCGCAATCACGTTTGACTAATAAAATCTCATAAACGATTGGGATCGATTCTCCATCTCTTTTTCTTCCAAAGCAAAATTATGGGTTTGTAAGAGTCTTTTTGTAACGCCACGATCCGGCGGGTACGGAGACGTTACTGCGACGTATATACGCAGGTCAGAAGTACCCTTACGTATATACGCTAAGCATCAGTACAGATAAGAATCAGAGTACGGAAGCATGTGGTGCATTATACATTCCAACACATGAGTACAGTTACAAGGTTATCACTAGATGTGACAAATATTATAAGAATATTACATCACCAATATGGTGCAATTGCGAGAATACAAAGGATGGTACAAGTATGAACAGTACAAAAGGTGGCTTAGAGTCATAGCAGGAAAACTCTAGAGCCGAGCAGGGGGGCCTGAAAGGATGGGGCTCTGAACGATCTGCTGAAGATCCACGCTACTGCTGCCCACTCTGATCAGCAATTGGGAGAATCCATACGCTCCAAGCTCCAAAATCTGGTCATGAGTATCCAGAGGAGTCAGAACTCCCCGGCGAGTGGTGATGTGGAAGCCAGATGGCGAGCATAGATAAGCACACGTGTATCGATAAATCTGGATCATAAACATGAAACCGTGTTGTAGGCACAAGCATGCAGGAGCAAGTAGATATACAGCAAATGATATCAAGTAGGGAAGACTCATGGTATGATTAGATAAGAGCAGGAGACTAATGGAATAGAACACGGGTGGTGAAGCAGGATGTAAGCAGGTATAATATAATAATCTTAAAACCAGAAATCTGAAGTAAAACCCGATACAATCAAACATGGCAAAGCATACTACGGATCCGTAGGATGCACTTTATCAAGATAGTACCAAGAAGGAGGGAGCCAGCGCTCCCCTCGGTCGCCTGGAGGCCCACAAGTCAGACCGGAAGTTTTACTTGCACAACATACCTAGTACCACTGTAAACACGAACATGTATTGATAGCCGCAAGTTTCCCCCGACCCGATGTAAGTTGTTCCTTTTTATGATTCATTATGTAATATCAATTTTGCGGGAATAGCAGGTACAAGACATGATCAGAAATTCAGGAGTACATGAGTACTATAGATTCAGATCACTGTATATATGTTAGCACATCAAGTGAAAGCATGCCAAGCGTTACGAGAAAATAGTACGACATACAAGACTGGTACAAATACAGAAAAACCATGCAGTTTCAGGAAAAACAGTACAAGCTAGATTTCAAACTCTTCACAACCATAAATAGAAGAATCAATAAACTGATAGACATGTAATTCAGTAGGCAAGCAAACATCCATGCGGGCTAAGCGGAGCTGGAGCAAAACTAATGTACAACACTAAATGCTATCACGCTCGGCGAGGTTACCGCTCGCAGCGTAGCTAGACACACGTGTCGTAGTAAGCATAGGAACGCTATACTACCGCTCACGGGAAAGCCATGCTCAGGGGTAGTGATGCTCTAACGGAGCAAGCGGTAAAGTGTTGACACTAGGTCCGCCTACCAGGCGTAGCATAGAGAAAGTCCAGAGGACCTTATAACCTCAGAGGTTGTACCCAGAGGTTAGGCCCGAAGGCAAGGGTACCTGCAGAAGTGTTAGTTTCAAATAGCACAATTGTGAATAATACAAGTCGACTGATGAAATGGGAAAGTCAAGAGGAAAGCGAGAACACTCGCCTAAGTCTTTAGAAAACATAGTGAAATCTCCAATCTCCGGAATCTAGGAAATCAACGCGTCAATGCGTTAAAGAGAAAGTGATAGAGAGAGGAGAAAATCAAGAGAGAGAAAGAGAATGAGAGAGAGGAGAGAGAAAGTAAGAGCTAGAGAGAGAAGTCCATGGAGAGAGAGAGTACAGGGAGAGAGATTGTGTACAGGTGGACGTGAGTTTGAGAGTGAGACGCGGGGTCGCAGACGTGGGAGTCGCGTCGCGTAGATGCCACAAACGCGAGGTTCGAGACTCGCGTTCAAGTAATAACACGAGAAGAACGCGGACGCGAACGTGGATTCCGCGTCGCGTTAACACGAGAAGAACACAGACGCGGGCATAAACTCCGCGTCATGTTGATACAAGAAGGACACAGACGCGGGCATAGGCTCCGTGTTGCGTCGATACAAGAACGCGAAGGCCGCGTTATACAAATGTCAAGAACGCGAAGATTCGCGTTAAGGAATTGCTTGGACGCGGGGTGAACTCCGCGTCTAGCAATCAATCAGAGAGAAAGAGAGAGACAGGGAGAAGTGAGAGAGACGCAGGAAAAAAGTGAGAGTGGGACGCAGGTTTTGGGAGGAAAATCAGAGAAGAAAAGGAAAAGGAAAGGAAAGAAAGAAAGAAGGAAAAGAAAGAAAAAGGAAAGGAAAGAAGAGAATGGAAGGGGGTTTGATGGCTGGCCATGGCCGGTGGTCGCCGACGGCGGCGGAGGTGGCCGTAGACGGCCGGAATCCGGTAGCCCAAGCCCAAACAAATTGTGGGGTGCAAGTGTAGAACAAAATGAATTTTTGGAGTTTTACAAAAGGGGTTTCAGAGAGCGAAGCAGTAGCTCATTGGAAAGAGTACGAAGAGGAGAGGAAGATGGCATGGTTGGTGGTGGCTAAGGTGGTGTAGGTGGTGGTGAAAATGGTGGAGAAGATGGTGAAGAAGATGGGTTATTTTGGTGGGAAAAGGAAGAAGAAGAAGGTGGTGTTGTTGGTGTTGTGGTTGTTGTTATTGTTGAAATGGAGGAGGAGATGGAGGAGAAAAAGGAGGAGGAGTTGGTGGCGGAGATGGCAAAGATGGTGGCCGGCCAAGAGAGAGGCACGGCTCAAACCCATGGAAATGGGCTGCTGGTTCGTTCTCTGGAAAGAGAAGGAAAGGAAAAAGAATGAATGAAAGAGAAGGAAAAAAAGGGGTGTATATATAAGGGGGAATGATTATTACTAGTTTGCCATTGTTATGACTTGATTTATTGAGACTTGCGTCTCCATTCATCCGGACTTACGTCTAGGCCAAAGAGAGCCTGACGCGGAGATTAGCTCTGCGTCCAGGAGAAAAACGCAAGATTGCGTTTAACAGAAAAGACAAAAGTCATAATGACTTGAAGGACGTAACATTGAATGCAGTATGGAGAGGACCTCTGCATTAAATGTTGAATCCAGGTTTGGTGAAACTCGCGTCTAGCGAGGAGAGAGAAAAATAGAAAAAAATAAACAAAGGAGAAAAGTAAATATCTGGATAAAATTCCGGTATCTGGGAAAACACCGAAAGCTCCGGAAAAGTCCAAAAAATTAAGTAGCTTGGAAAGCTTCTCAAAAATAATAAATATTATTTAAAGATTTTTGATGAATTGGTTTTTAGAAATTCAATCCCATTTTTAAATAAAAATCCTGAAGTCAACAGTCAATACCGGTCTATACCGGGTCGGCCGGATTTTGATAAAATCTGAAAAATCTCAGAAAATGCCTGAAAAGAAAAATATAATTTTAAGAAGAAATATGAAAGTGAAATTTAGAAATTTGATTCCAATTCTAAACTAAAATTCCTGAAATCAACCAGTGATACTGGCCGACACCAAATCCCGGGGGATTTTGATAAATTTAAAAAATTCTCAGAAAAATATTTAGATAGAAAATGTGATTTTAAGAAGTTACAGGAAGCCATTTTTAGAATTCAATTCCATTTGTAAATTAAAAATCCGAGAATCGAGCAGCGGTATTGTCGACCCAGGTTTTGAAGATTTTCAATTTAATTCAGAAAATTCCAGAAAATCATAGAAAATCTAAATATTAGAAAATGATGTTTGAAACTGAAATCGATCAAATCAGAATAGCAGAAAGACCAAATCGAGTAATACTCTAGGATCGGGCTCCCGGTTCAGACTTGGGCTGACTCCGAGTTCACGAATCCGAATCCATGACAAAGCGTTCATATAAATAACTCATGATACAAACAAATATAGGAAGTGAATCAAAAAAATACGATCAAAAAATATGAATACGCAACTAAGTACGTATTGGGGGAGCGGGGTGTTACACTTTTCATCTGGCTCCATGTTCATATAAATAGCTTGCTTTGGTACATACACATGTTTTGAAATTGATCTCATCATGCTGCAGTCCTTCCTCTAAGTTTATGAATCACAAATTTGATATGATCTTCTATGGAAATATACTCCATGTCAAATAAATTATCAACTTCCTCGATGTAAAGCAAAGTTAATTCAACATCATGACTACCATCAAAAGAAGGAATGGTAATAGAAAACTCATCAAGATTTGAATATCCTCCTTCTTGGTCTCAGATAAAATTAGGAAACACGTTTCTCTTATTAGGGTTAGAAAACCCGCCTCTCCTATGAGGGTTAGGATTAGCGAATCCCCTATGTCTTCCATAGGCCATCTTATCTCTTTCATAATCATTGTACTGATAGATGAGTGATTCTTTCTCATAGAAAAATTTGATAAATTGAGGTTTTTGTAGATGATACTTTGGTGGTGAATGATGTGGTAGTGTTCGATGAAATGGTGGTTGATATGGTGGTTGATATGATTGATGATCAAGTCCGCTTCGATACGTACCATCGGCTAGATTTTGATCATTAATCCTGAGAGACATTCCTTTGATGGTATCGTCTCTCCTCCTAGTAGTAACCATCTTTACGGAATGATCTTGCAATTCATCATCATTTCCTGCCATCGTGGAAAAATAACTGAAGCTCTGATACCACTTGACACAGGCGGAAAAGCGAAAAGGTGAAAGACGCGGGTTAGATCTCATTCTAGCGCTGGCGAACCCTGAAGAAGTCTTCAGGTAAGGATAAATACTCTAATTCAGAGCAAGAATGACCCGAATCCATAAGCCAAGAGAACAACTCGAATTCACGAGCAAATATGAGGAAAACTCAAAATATTTTGATTAATAGTTGAATAATAGATTTATACAAAATAAGAATACAAGTGCCTTTATATATGCTTATAAAAGTCTTGTTCTATCTATGAAACTAAATTCAAAATAAATAAACTTAGAAATCTATTAGATTCTAAATTTGGACCAAAAACAGAATCCTAAACAAAGTCAAATACCCAGATATGTAATAGTGTTGTCGACAGCTGAAGGGGGCTGTCGATAACTAAGAAAAAATTGTCAAATCCAAACTTTCTGTAAAAGCCTGTCGACAGGCCAAAAGAGGCGCTGTCGACAGGTCTAAAAATTCTTGTCTCTCGGGAAAAGCCTGTCAATAGGCCAGGGAGCTGTCGACACATCAATTATTTTGGGCTGTTGTTTGACTTTTTCTCTCTTCCTACATCATGATTTTCACTTTTGAAGGAGTTACTTAGGTGCTTACTTCATTCATCGATCCCGTGGAATGGAAATTGCATCAATACTTAATTGAAATATCTACTTATTGTTTCATGGATCTAATAAATTATCATCACCCTATTCATTGACTTGTGAACAACTATGTTTAGAAATATAAACAATTTCTCTTCTACATGCCATGAATACTATCTTGAAGTAGTTCACTATCTTTCATAATTTGTGTCAAATGGAAGAAAGCCCCTTACGCATCCTAAGATAGTCCAAATAACTGCTACTAGACCCATTAAGTATGTGGTGCAACTGTGCATGTCTATAAAAACCCTAATAGCGGATGGTTCAGGGGAATTGGCCTTAAGCGCTGATGATATATATAGCATGTGAAAGTACGTCACTCATATTATGACAACCGTTAATGCAGCAGCACAATACACTCACACGATTTGCTCTTCCTTAGTGCACATCTACAAATTACAACTCACACCCATTTATTTCAACTCCCACGATTTATACAATTTGAGAAACATGACATTTGCACAATTAAACTAAATAAAACTAGCACTCAACTTTTAAAGAAACAAAATATAACATTTAACCTACCCAACATAACATTAAAATATCAATATGCATATGTTCTTAAACCTTCAGAAGTCAAGACCATTAATTATACATAGAGTAAAATGAAAAATTTCAAATGTTAATACCATTTAACCTACCCAACATAATATTAAAATGTCAATACGTAAATGTTCTTACGCCTTCAGAAGTTAAGACCATTAATTATGCATAGAGGAAAGTGAAACACTTCAAACATTAATACAAGGCATATGCCTATGAATCATTCAAGTCAACCACGTCATCATTGTCATCTCCCCATGTAATTCTTATCCCCTCCTCTTCTTAGTCAACTAAAAACCCTTCCTCTCTTATTACATCTTTCATTTATTTATAACTATTTAACCAACTTATTTGTTATTGTCTACTTCAATGATGAACTCTTTGGTCTTGTACGGTCTGTCGAATAGGAAGAAATACCTTATGGATAAGACCCTAACAGAACTCATTAATGAATATATAAATTTGGAGACACAATTCATCGCGCTAGGCATTGGGCCCACATGCATTCATATTTTTCTTTATTCTGGTATCTGGATCATGATCACGACACTCAGAGTAATCTAGTGGTTCACCCATTCCAAATAGGTAACAATCTAAGAAGTAAATACCAAACTAATAATTGGCATAATTTGATTATATTCAATTAGTAATCATGCATTCCATAAATCCTAATAAACAGAACATATGCAATATATAACAGTTCATATGAATTAATTTGATATAATAAGGGAGATTGTTTTCATAAGAATTCAGTTGATATACCAACTGAACTAACCCATTTTTTCTTTTCCTATAAACTATAACACTTCATATGCGTTGACAATCAAATAATTAATATCATTTGCATTAAATAATTAAAATCATGTCCACAATTTCATATTCATAGGCATTGATTTCATAAATATAACAATTCATATGCATACAATTTCACTTTCATAGCATTAGCTCAAAAAATGATAACAATTCATATGCATTGAATTCTATAAGCATAGATTCTCTAGATAATAGTTATAAACATGCTAACATTATCACAAGCATACAATTCCATATTCATAGCTAATAATTCAAAAAATGTTAAACAATTTATCCTTTTTCTTCCATCAAAACAATTTTTCATTGTATTTTTAATCATACAACTTCAAGGAAATTTTTAATAAAATTAAGGTTCTCATTCTGAAGATTTATTGCTATTTAAAACAAGTGACACAATCATCAATTTTTTTTCATATAATGAAAACAATCCAATCTAGTGGAATCTTTCTGTGTTATATTCTGTTATTTGCATTTTTAAACAATGTATTTGCATCAAGCCACCACCTACTGGTATTATATAGATTGTGATTTTGGTCTTAATGCACAAAGAGAGATTTTTGCCTTCTTAGCAAAGTAATTCTCGATCTTGTAATATAATGATAAATTCTCTTTAAAAAAAACTAAAGATTCCTAAAATTCAAATTGTGCTTGCACTAATAAGAAATAAGTAAACATGAGAATGAGTTTCTCTTTTGCAAGTTATCTGATGCCTTTTAATCTAGTGCATGTTTGTTTCACATTACCATCTTGTCGTGAGTCATTATGAAAGTTATAGCAATATTTAGGTGATTATGTAATCTAAAAATATGCAAAACTTGATCTCTTAAGATACTACGACAAATGTGGTAATTCAATTCAACTTATTCATTGTGTCTTAATTCTTTATTTTTTTTGTTAGAAAACCATTATGAACCAGGATTCAACTGTCGACCACTGGAGAGCATACACAGAGTCTGACCAGCGATCACAGTGGTCGGAATTAAATATATTATAAATATGTCCACGACAACGCACGAGGTTGGGGTTGGCTCCTTCGCGCGAAGGATAAGGTGATGGTCTTTCGTGCTGTGAGTCGTCCATCACAGCTGATGGACGGCTCGGAAAACAAAACGTGTTTTGTGAGCCCTACCACAAAACACGTTTTCTTTTTTCTCGGCCGCTCCGGGCCATCCATCAGCTGTGATGGACAGCGCACGTCGCGAAGGACCCACCTAGTCTTTCGCGCGGAGGGGCCAACCCCAACCCACCCCAACCCCTTCTTGTAAACAACCCAAGAGCAAGGGCGATCATCACTTCAGAAGGTTTTGGTCAACCACCATATCCGAACAGTCCAGCCCCTTATCCCTAATTTTCCTTCCTATATTTCGTCAGGGAGGCAACTCTTTCAAATTGGCAAGAAATTCTATTGATCTAAATGCTTTTTCTTTCTTTTTTTAGACTTAATATTCATTACATGCAATTAGGATTGGCAACCAATTATTTAATTTAGGTACCAGCTATTTTTGTGCTTAAAAAGACTTGTTGCCTGAATTTGAATCTGAAACTTTTCTCCGAAGAGCCTTCCTTATTCTAAATGTTTGGAAACTTGCTATCTTGTATACTTAGAATTCTGCACATTTTTATATTATGTAATTGCCAAATTATTAGCTATAAGTTTCTTACACTAATACTCTAACATTCAATTAGGATTGACAATCAATTATTTAATTTTGGTACCAACCATTTTCATGCTAAAAAAAGATCACAGAAGTTTGAATTTGAATCTAAAACTTTCTTAGCATGATTCAAATTTGGGACCTCTATTTTAAATGTTGGCAAACATACTACCTTGTAGAGCTAGAACTTAGCACATTTTTAGATTGTGTAATCACCAAAGTAACTCTATTGAGTTTCATAATGACCCATGAAGCTCCCAAAGGTGGTAATGTGAAAGAAACACGCACAAGATAATAATGACCCATGCACTAGAAAAGCGGGTACGTCGTCAAGACGTCTGGAAGTAAGGTGGATCAAATTGGAGTTTTTCTTTTTTTGAGTAGACCAATTTTGTATTTTTTACATCTATATTCCCTCCATTTTTGAGGTTTGTTTCGTTAAAGACTTATTAATGAAATATCGAGAGGCTTTAGCGGCCTCGCGGTCTTTCTCTAAAAGAAAAAATAGATAACTTGCTCAATGGAAACTCATCCCCATATTTAGTCATTGCTTGGCTTCCTCAACTATTATACCAAAGCAAACAAAGCCATTTTTTATTAACTAACAATAAATTTTCTAAGAATGGTACCAAACTCAAACCTATCTATTGTTAGCTTTCTCCACAGCACACATCTGTTGCTCTGACAATTGGCATCACCAAATAATAATCCATGCTCTCTGATGCAATGCAAATTTCTTTCGTTTTCATAGCCGTCACTGGAGAAAATTCTCTAGCGTTCATAATTTTCTCCCCCCTTGCCTTGAACTTATTTCAAACAACAACATCATCTGAGTTGGATTAATGCAGACTCTTTCGACATGTTAACAAGCCACAAGCCTCCACATGCTAAAAGTCAATTAAAATCTCATTTGTAGGGCACTCTCCTTTCAGATTTTAACTAGCTTGGCTCATGCAATGACAACGTCATCGTTTCAAATGAGAAAGTTATGAGTTCGAATTTCTCCATATGCAGTTGAGAGAAGAGATGTTCGATGGAAATAAAAACACGTGTAGGCTCAGTAACCATGCAAGAGAGTCAACGTCCTTGATTCATAGAATGTATGACACCAGTAGCGTGTACATCTAGAATACAAGGATTTTGATAGGATGATAGTAATTTATCTTTGCATGTTTTCCTCAAGCTATCGCTTGCGAGGGGAAGAAGCTAGCGAGCTTAAGCCCTTCCCCTGGTCATTACTCACAAGTATTCAACAAAATATTATTTTTGCTTTGTTGTTGTTCTCAGGGTGACATTTTGTCTTTTCATCTTTTTCGTATGGAGTTTTTCCTTTTCTTTTTCCCATCACTAGAAAGGCTTTCTGGGGGCAAACTTATCGTAGGAGAGATATATGTTGGTACAACTGGCATTGTGATACCATTTGTTGTGCTCAGTGAAACCTGTGACGATATAGCAGTACTTAAAAGAAAAACAATTGTAGAGTAAACCAGTAATATCATGACAAATGAGTAATAACAATAAGAAGAGGATTTAACGTGATTCAGCTTAAACTTGACCTACATTCACGGAGAGAGAACTTGAGAGAGTTTTTGACACGCCCTGCTTCCCAAAATACGCGGAAACCGAGTCACGACGAAGGTCGGCAACGTATGTACGCGTAAAAAATACCCCACGCACATACGCTAAGCCTAAAGTAATCTGAACAAGCCATACAATCTACTACGATAAATCACTATCACTGCAATATGATATATAAATATTTAACACAATCATAGCAGATGAATAAATGAAAGAAATGGCAACTGGATACGATATACATAGAGTCGGGAAATAACATGAATAAAAGAGTAAGAATACCTATAATCAAGAAAAGAGAGACTCCAACTCCTCGTAACGCATGTAATCCTCTCTAAATACCTAATCAGCAATAAATAGCCACGGATCTGAATATGCAAATTCAGAGAGTCAGAATTCCTAGTAAATGTGTAAGAATAAACTCGAAAATGCATGTGCATATAACGTGTGAGCAGATAAAGAAAATATATATACCGGAATAAGAAATGACATGAATAAGGTATATAAACAGTAATGTGGATAGCACACAGTAGAGTATGTGTCCAGTCGTGTATTCAATCAGGTATCTATCACAATCTATATATCAGATCAGACAGGTGAGTCAGTCAGTGTTAGAGTCAGATGTCCAATCAGGTCAGGTGTATCATCGGGTGTCCAATATACGTACATGTATCAGAAAAAGACAATAAGTTACAATACATTATTATTTATTATGTCAGCGAACACCAATTGCCACTTGTAATAGACGCATCCCATACTATGCCTATCACATGTGTCAATCGAGGTCCTAAGTTATTGAAATTGATCGTTTAAAGACATTGTTCATGCTTTAGGTGGGTCCTGTACATACCCGGGACCACGACCCAGACTCCTGGCGCTAAACCGGCCCTATCGGAAAGTAGTCAGGAACATGTATAAAAGGAATAAGAACAGGACGGGGTGTCAGTCACCCCCCGGGAACCTTACAGTGGAACCCTCTTTCGGCTGCGCAACCTATATCCTAGATCCACCCAAAATACAGACATTATCTCCTCTATCAATTTCTCCAATCCCAGTATAAGTTGTTTAATATCAGGTTATTTAGATTATCAAGATTATTTAATGTACATGTTACCTAGACCACAGGGATAACTCAGTGGGTAACAACATCAACATGTGTAATCAGGAAACTGATATAACATGATGTATAATATCAGTGAACAGGACACCGGTATAACATGACATATAATAAGTATAACATGAGAGTGTTGTTACCGTATAGAATATTTTACCAGCAATTATGGTGACATGGATAATATAGTTATCAGGTAAATGTCATATATAATCAGTCAAGTTCTTTAGATAAATCATGATATTCAGAATAAGTAATGACCTGCAGATTGAATAGAATAATCCGGGTAAAATATTTAATCAACTCAGATCTTCAAAGTCATCGATATATCCAAGTCCCAATATACAAAATACATACTCATCTATATCCAACCAATTACCACTATCTAATCTTAATTAAAACTATCATACACTCTCACTTCCATTAAGTTAAAACACATGATCTAGAAATCTAAGTAACTAGTCAATTATGTATAAACATGTCACCAGTCAGGTCAACCTAATGTACGCCTACTCCTTAAGCAATATGAAATCTAAGATGCCTCTATGTCTGATAATCAACATCAACAATACATCAATACTCGAATAGTATAATCAGGGGTAAAATAGGGAATACCCTCAACTACGGATTCAACTACATCAATCTCATCAGAATACCGATCAAAATCCTCTGAAATGAATACCAATCCTTATGTCAATTAATTCTAATTCTAATTAAGTTCATATCAGTCCAAGTATCAAAAGATCAGTCTTTTAATAAGGTAACTTCATATATAATACACTCTCAGAATACAATGAATTCTCATCTAACATATCATCAAGTATATGAATATTAAGTCTGATAAGTACTCCACAAAAAATATGAATCTATAGTCTTAATTATGATCCAATCAACCTCAAGATCAATCAATTTATATTCTAAGATTTATCACAACTAAACCGAAACGGTTACACATGAATGACATAAGTCCCATATCACAATATTAAGATCCAACCATATACCTATGATGCTCAATATCAATAAGGTAACATCAAGAATTACCAAGTACTCTGAATACCACTAAACATATAAGAAACTAAATACCTGGCAATGTAGCCCTCATCGACTCACCAATCAATCAACATGTAATTATTTTTCAAGTTTCAATTCACCAAATAATTGTCTCATAAATACTACACATGAGTGATTCTATCTGTTGGCCCGAAGGCCCATCGCTCTAGTTTTGATGATGATTAATTCATGTGGTTATAGTACTAATGATATTGTGTTTAATTAGTCTCAGATATTTGATCAAGATCTTAGTAGGTGTTTAGTTTCAACAAAGGATTTAAAGTCAAAGTTTTGGAGCTTGCACGTGTTGATTCAAGAGCTCGCGCATCAAGATTGCATCAAGTACTCAAGAGGAGTCTATCTCATTGGATCAAGGTTTGGACCAAGTCAAGAAGGAGAAGAAGACCTTAAAGAGAAGATTTCCAAGAAGACTTGTGTCATGTTTGTAAGTGTCAAGATTTTATTTTTAGATAAAATGTAAAGGATAGATTGGTTGGTAGATTGCTCAAGTTCATATGCACTCACACACAAGATTTATATGTGTTTTCATAATAGAGTTTTCGTTTTGGAAATACCGGTTTGGTTTTTAAGATTCAAAATATACATGTATTTTATCAAAACTTATTTTAGAGCTTATTGTCAAAAACATAGATATTTCATCATATATGTGTAGTGGATTATATCCATACACACTAAGCTTCAAAAGTGTTTAGAATATCTTGTTTTTATATTTGAAAAAGTTTTGAAAAAATTATTTTTGAAAAATACAGGTTTTTGTTTATGGCAAAACTTCTATATTACAAAAATAGTTCAAAATATTTGTAATATGTTTTGATTTTTAATCAAACATGTTTGTATATCAAAGTATATCAATGAACTTATTTTTTTATAATTTATGAGAATTTATGGGATTTTATTGAAGGTAAAAAGACCAAGTTTTAAATCCCTAAAACTATGTTTTGGCCTTCTGCCGGTCGACCGCACGGTCGACCGAGCCAGAGGTCGGTCGACCGGGTGGTCGACCGATGTGCACAAACGTGTACAACCTTGTTTGGCTGGAGGGCCGGTCGACCGACCCGGTCGACCGCCAGAGAGTTCTGCTCTCTGGATCTGGCCCCGGTTCACCGGGTAGTCGATCGGCAGAGAGCTTCTGCTCTCTGTATCCAGGCCTCGGTCGATCGGCCAACGGTCACGACCGGGCGGTCGACCGACAGCGATGAATCCTGCTGAGTTGGCCTCCATCGGCCATATTTTGGGAGCCTATAAATTGGGGTTCCCTTGGACTATTTTCTACTAGATTTTAAGTAGGTTTTCAAGATAGTTTTTTCTATACTTCTAAGTGTTTATCTCCACTTGTTTTAGAGCCAAATACTTCCATATCAAAAGGAGAGTTTTTCAAGAGTGTTTTGTAAAAGAGATTTCTTGAGTTTTTCACCACCAAATCAATCCTAATTCTCTCCACACAGCTTGAGCTATCCATTGCTATATCAATCCTATAGGGATCCTTATTGTGGGAGTGTTTTAGGTGATCAAAGTATTGCGATCACCAAAGTGTTCTACTTTGTATTTGAGGAGGCGGACTTGCGGGTTCGCGTTGTTTCGAGTTCTTGTGGGAGCTCGCTGTAGAGGTGCGGCCTCGGCAAGCTAGTGTGCTTGCGTGTGTAGTTCTTGTAGGAATAAGTGAGGGGACTAATGAGTCCAAGAGTTCTAGTGTGAACTCCTTGTAGGTGTTGCAGCACCGAGTGATCCGGTGGGATCGATTCTAGTGGAAATCCTTCATAGTGTTGAAGGCAGGGACGTAGAGCAAGGGTGCTCAAATCTCGAAACAAATCTCCCGTGTTTGTGATTGCTCTCTATCTCTTACTTGTGTTTATATGTTGCACGCTTATATTGCCGTTATCTTTACTTGCTTGATATACTTGTGCTTGTATTGATATATGCTTGGGGATTGTTTGCTCATACTTGTATTCAACTAAGGGGCCGTTTGTTACGCGTAAAACTCCGTAATTTGTAAATAACTTACTACCCAGTTACAACTACGGTGTTTGTTTGGACCGTAATTCATAAAAGACTTACGTAACTCAACTAACACTCACTTGCAACCCAGTTACCACTCACTTACAGCCCAGTTACAGTTAATTTTATTTTTTTATATTAATATTAAAAAATTTAATATTTAACTTTTTTAATATTTATTTGCAGTATTAAAACTTTTAAAATCACCAAATAGTTAATTTTGTGGTCAACTTTTTCACTTACGACTTATACATTACGACAACCAAACACCGTAAAGTACAATACACTTTTCCACTTTACAATTTTATATTACCAACCAAACACCATAAAATTTACATACATGTAACTCATTTACAATTGTAAAAGACTTTACCAATTACAATTACGAATTACGGCCAGTTACGACAACCAAACAGACCCTAAGAGAGCCATAGCGGCACCTCAACTTTTATCTAGAGGAATCTTGAGGAGATAGTTCATAGCCCTTTACCGGAAATTCGGCTACACTCTTGTGTTATACTTGGTGTGTTTAGCATAACAGTATTTAGTTTGCATAAATAGTTTTAATTCCGCATTAATCATCATTAGATTAGCTAGTCACCTATTCACCCCCCTCTAGGAAATTTCAATTGGTATCAGAGCTTGGTGCTCTTGATTTGGGTCTAACAACCTAGAGTTAAAGATCCTTATTTTTGACTAATCACAATATCTATACACATACATGGATTTCATGTCACCTCCCATGTTTGATATTCTTAACATCCAAACTTGGAAGGTTAAGATGTCAATGTACCTCAAAACCTTACGTATTCATGTTTATTTTGTCACTATTAAAGATTCATATTGTTTAAATGGCAAAAATCTTGAGACTAATGCAAAAGCCATCCATGCATTGAAATTACTCTAAATGATGAATATTTATCTAGGGTTGCTAATTTTAATTCGGCTTTTATAGTATGGAACACTATAATCTCCCTTGGTGAATAAAAGCAATACTACGCGTGGAGTGTCTCGGATGATGGAAGTGATGCTTCCAACTTGTGCTACATGGTCCAAGGGGATAACCCCTTAAGGTAAACTCCGAATCCGAACTTGATGAGGATGTTGACATGTCATATGATGATCTTGCTTCATTTTGTCAACAACTTCTTGAAAAATATGACATGCTTAAAATGGACCATAAAAGATTGAAAAATAAATATGAGTCTATTTCAAAAGAAAAAGATTCTTTTCAAAATAAATTGGAAAATATTTCTAAAGAAAATGAAATGTTGAAAAATGATAATATTTCTTTGACTTCTAAGTTAAATGATCTTTGTGAAGGAAATACTTCTTTGAAAAATAAAATTATTTTGGTGGAAAAAGAAAACGAGATTGCTTTAGATGAAAACAACTCTTTGAAAAGAAAAATTGTTTCTAAAGAAAAGAAAATATTTCTAAAAAGAAAAAGAGTGTTGATTCTCATTCTCACCATGCTTTTCATGCTACTATTGATAAAAATGAGATTCAATTTTTGAAAAATAGAATTGATTGTTTGAGCTCAACTTTGAGCAATTGTGCATTTATTCATAATAGATTAGAAACCTTATTTTAAAAGAAACAAGCTCCACATGTTCATGCACATCACCCACGGCACACATATGCATACTTTGCACATCATGCTCACACATACCTCATGTGCATTTTAGAGTGTACAAATGTACACATTGCGACCGCAAAGGTCATTTAGCAAAGTTTTGTTATGATAAGGTGAATTCTATAAATTTTGCTAATAAAAATGTTTAGGTTCTATTTGATGCTAACCCCCGTGGACCTAAAAGAAAATGGGTACCAAAATTCTCACATCTTATATTTGATGTAGGTGTGGGCTCTCACATGACGTGTGAGAGTTGGTGCCTTGGTGGCGGATGCATGCGCTAGATGGACATACAATTGATGCATCACTATCAAGGAAGTTTGGTGGAAGGACCACCATAGTTTGGAGATATAGAGATGTGTCCTAATGATTTTGGTAACTATCTCTAACTCTTTATTTATTTACATGCTTTTAGATTATTGATTTTTAGCATGTTTTTCATGATTGTTATTAAATGCCTTGCTATTTAGACTTTGACATACATGTATAGTAATTGAGATACGCCCATGTTCATATGAATTCATATTTTGTGTTCTCACATTAGTTTAGCTATTGTGTATATCATTACTCTAAAATATGTACATTTACCGTAATAATCATGTTTGTTTATAGTTTTGCACTTCGTATTTTGATTACATATTTAAATGTATACTTTCATTAAAACTTGTACATATACTCGTACAACTAGTGAGCCACATTTGATTATTGTATTTGTACTTAATTGCTCATTTGTACCCATTAGATGTACTAGTATAGCCTAATTTTGATGATTCGTGCATTTAAACTTGTTTTCCCTATTCTTATGCATGTTTTGCTTCATGTATATATTATTCTTGTCTAAAAACTAATAGATATACATGTATACCATTGAGTCTCTTGCCTTCATGCAAATTATATTATAGACTCTTTTGCGTTTAGGATATGTATGTATTTTTTTAGTTTTAGATAAAACATACATATCCCTTTGAAGTTTGATTTTATGAAAAATACATTTTTATGCTTTTGATAAAAGATATTCATGCTTATTTTGAGCTTTATTGATCATTTTCATGAAAATACTATTTACATGATTCTTGTGTACTCACACTTCATTTGTTTCCTCATGATATTGTTTTCATGAGATTCGTGAGAATTTTTGAGCTTTATAGATTTCGAGTGTCAATTCATGTGTTTTTAGCTTGCTTCATGGATACATGACTTGTTTTCATATTTGAAGGATCTTTAACTAGTTTTTCAAAAATTATTTTAAACTAGTTATTTATTCTTCAATGGTTAGAGTTTCAAATTTTACAAAATATTTTTAAACTCTTATTTTTGAAAACTCCTACCAACCCTTTAAGGGCGGATGGATGGGCGACCATGCCTTGTGAGTCTTATTGAAAATCTTTTTATCATGTGCATGAATAGGGTGGATAGTTATGAGTTATACACATGTTCTTCATGAAATTCTATTTTTGTATACTCATATATGTTTTCTTATATATGTATGCTTCAAATTTCAAATAATATCAATTTCAATCGGTATTTTCATTTTCATATATATATATGATTTGATTGTGCTTGATTTACAATATCCTTACATGTTTAAAGCACAAATTATGTTTATGCTAAACTTGACTTAAATCTTAATTTCAATTGGTATTTTAATGAGTTTATGCATTATTTTCATTGGTATTTAAATTGATATTAAAATTTATAATATACTTCAATTGGTATCAATATGTTTCGAATTCAATTGGGTTTCGGTTTAAATTGGTATCAAAATTTACAAATGTTTCGATTTCAATTGGAATCAGAAATGTTTTACCTTGTATTTGGTATCAAAATTTACCATCTATTTCAATTGGTATCAGAATATAAAATATTTACTTTCATTGGTATCAAAATTTACAAATGTTTCAATTTCAATTGGTATCAAAATTTCCAATTTCAATTTGTATCAAAATCTTGTGATATCTTAAATTTTGTTTACTTACAAGTGGTATCTAAAAATTAGATTTAAGAAAATTCAAAATTTGTCTTTAAAGTGATTTTTAAAATATTTTGATATGTATTGCCTCCGTGCAAGGGAGCTTAACATCTCTTATATATATATATATATATATATATATATATATATATATATATATATATATATATATATATATATATATATATATATATAGAGAGAGAGAGAGAGAGAGAGAGATAGACTTGTATACTTTCAAAAGGATTTGATCCCGGATCCTTCCCACTCAATTCAACCCTCCACATTCGAATACAAGATCCACTCCGTTGACGTTGATCTATACTATTTCAAGTATCTATAAACCAAAAATCAAGTGTTTTAAATAGTTTTTGCCCATCCATCAAGTAGGAGAAAAACGGACGGCCTAAATAGTGAGTTGGTAGTTTAACGGTGTAGAACATTTGAAATCAAACAAAATTAGTTTATAGGGGTTTTTAAATGTTTAGATCATAATGAAATGGCCGGATCGAGAATTTGTATGTCTAAAGACATAGATCTAACCAACTCACTACTTTCGGCTGTCCATTTTGCGTCGCTTGATGGATGGGCAAAAAGTATTTAAAACACTTGATTTTTGATTTATAAATACTTGAAATAGTATAGATCAACTTCAACGGAGTGATCTTGTATTCGAATGTTGGAGGTTGATTTGAGTGGGAAGGATCCGGGATCAAATCCTTTTGAAAGGATACAAGTCTATCTCTCTCTCTCTCTTCTCTCTCTCTCTCTCTCTCTATATATATATATATATATATATATATATATTATATATATATATATATATTCATGTTAAGTATATCTTATATTGAGGAGTTTGACATCTCTTCTTTATGTGGTACACGTGTGTAGGGGGGCTTAACATCTCCACTCATGCATTGTATATTATGTTTTATGTGAGTTAGAGTTTTTTCATCCCTTCTTCATGTAATGCATGTATGCGGAGGAGCTAACTTACTGTCTTCCTCTTCATGAATGTATATCGCATATATATCTTTATTGTCGATTTGTTTTTCACCCCTTTGTTGATGATTGACAAAAAGGGGGAGAATGATTTTGAGTTTATATATGCATATTTAGAAATTGAGTTTATACATATATTGAGTTTATGCATATATTGAGTTTATGCATGTTCTATGTTTATGCATGTTCTATATTTTATGTTTATATAAAAAGAGGGAGAAGGATTTTGAAAGTTTATACAAAAAGGGGGAGAAGGTTTCGGGGAGAAGAATTCTTGATTTATGCATGTTTCACTATGTTTCTCTCACCTTGTTTATGCATATATATATTTGTTTAGTTTTATGCACTTCATTGAATATCTATTTGTTTATTGTTATGCATGAGTTAAGGGGGAGCTTCTATGAAGCTTATCTTTAATCCATGCATATATAACTTCATGAGTTTTGTCATCATCAAAAAGGGGGAGATTGTTGGCCCGAAGGCCCATCGCTCTAGTTTTGATGATGATTAACTCATGTAGTCATAGTACTAATGATCCTGTGTTTAATTGTCTCAGATATTTGATCAAGATCTTAGTAGGTGTTTAGCTTCAACAAAGGATTTAAAGTCAAAGTTTGGGAGCTTGCACGTGTTGATTCAAGAGCTCGCGCATCAAGATTGCATCAAGTATTCAAGAGAAGTCTATCTCATTGGATCAAGGTTTGGACCAAGTCAAGAAGGAGAAGAAGACCTTAAAGAGAAGATTTCCAAGAAGACTTGTGTCATGTTTGTAAGTGTCAAAATTTTTTTAGATAAAATGTAAATGATAGATTAGTTGGTGGATTGCTCAAGTTCATATACACTTACACACAAGATTTATATGTGTTTTTATAATAGAGTTTCGTTTTGAAAAATACTGGTTTGATTTTTAAGATTCAAAATATACATGTGTTTTATCAAATTTATTTTAGATCTTATTGTCAAAAATATAGATATTTCATCATATATGTGTAGTGGATCATATCCATACACACTAAGCTTCAAAAGTGTTTAGAATATCTTGTTTTTATATTTGGAAAAGTTTTGAAAAAATATTTTTTGAAAAATACAAGTTTTTGTTTAAGACAAAACTTCTATATTACAAAAATAGTTCAAAATATTTGTAATATACTTTGATTTTTAATCAAACATGTTTGTATATCAAAGTATATCGATGAACTTATTTTTGTAGAATTTATCAGATTTTATTGAAGGTAAAAAGACCAAGTTTTAAATCCCTAAAAACTATGTTCTGGCCTTCTGCCGGTTGACACCGCACGGTCTACCGAGCCAGAGGTCGGTCGACCGATGTGCATAAACGTGCACAACCTTGTTTGGCTGGAGGGCTGGTCGACTAACCCGGTCGACCGCCAGAGAGTTCTGCTCTCTGGATCTGGCCTCGGTCGACCGGCAGAGAGCTTCTGCTCTCTGTATCCAGGCCTCGGTCGACCGGCCGGTCGACCATGGCATAACGGTCAGAAATCTAACCGTTCGTCGGTCGACTCAGCAGTCGACCGACAGCAGGGAATCCTGCTGAGTTGGCCTCCATCGGCCATATTTTGGGAGCCTATAAATTGGGGTTCCCTTTGACTATTTTCTACAAGATTTTAAGTGGGTTTTCAAGATAGTTTTTCTACACTTCTAAGTGTTTATCTCCACTTATTTTAGAGCCAAATACTTCCATATCAAAAGGAGAGTTTTTCAAGAGTGTTTTGTAAAAGAGATTTCTTAAGTTTTTCACCACCAAATCAATCCTAGTTCACTCACACACAGCTTGAGCTATCCATTGCTATATCAATCCTATAGGGATCCTTATTGTGGGAGTGTTTTAGGTGATCAAAGTGTTGTGATCATCAAAGTATTCTACTTTGTATTTGAGGAGGCGGACTTGCGGGTTCGCGTTGTTTCGAGTTATTGTGGGAGCTCGGTGTAGAGGCGCGGCCTCGGCAAGCTAGTGTGCTTCCGTGTTAGTTCTTGCAGGAACAAGTGAGGGGACTAGTGAGTCCAAGAGTTCTAGTGTGACTCCTTGTATGTATTGCGGCACCGAGTGATCCGGTGAGATCGATTCTAGTGAAAATCCTTCATAGTGTTGAAGGCGGGGACGTGGAGCAAGGGTGCTCGAACCTCGAAACAAATCTCTCGTGTTTGCGATTGCTTTCTATCTCTCACTTGTGTTTATATCTTGCACGCTTACATTGCCTTTATCTTTACTTGCTTGATATACTTGTGCTTATATTGATATATGCTTGGGGATTGTTTGCTCACACTTGTATTCAACCAAGAGAGCCATAGCGGCATCTCAACTCTTATATAGAGGAATCTTGAGGAGATAATCCAGAGCTCTTCACCAGAAATTCGGTTACACTCTTGTGTTATACTTGGTGTGTTTAGCATAATAGTTTTTAGTTTGCATAAATAGTTTTAATTCCGCATTAATTCATCATTAGATTAGCTAGTCACCTAGTCACCCCCCTTAAGATAATTTCACTATCTGTCCTCAAATATGACTAAATCAGTCAACCTATAGATCGAAACAAGTTATAGTCCAAGGTTATACCACAACTAGTTCTGAGCCAAAAACGTCAAAACAACTAAGACAATAAAAGATACTGAATGGCACTCAAGTAAGTTATATAATCAAAGTGAACACTCATCGGTACCTTATAAAATAATACGGGTAATCATATTGGTATAATAAGGCGGATAATCACATGAAATAAAACAAGCAACACAGACACACATAATATTTTGAAATGGTGAATGAGAAAAATAATACTCACAAATATCATCTCAGAAAATTTTAGTAGTATAATTACATAACAAAATAAAATCATTTATCACAAAATTCTTGTTTAACTGAAGGAGGAAAAGAACACTCACCTGAACTCGATCCCAAGTTCAGAGCACTGAAATTCTAGGATCCCGATAAATCTATATAGTTCATTTCAATAAAAAAAAATGTTAGAATTTTTAAATGGATGTTTTACTTGAGAGTTTTAAGAAGTTTTAATCTTGATTAATTAGTTTGGGGGTTAGGAATATGGTCCTCTGGGTCTAATGAATTTAGTAGGTTTAGTTTAAACCAATTTCGATTTTTTTTGTTAGATTTTTAGTAGACTTTAAACCATTAAAATGCTTAACAGGTTTGAATTTACCATTAAGAAAAATGATTTTCAAGTGGGTGATTTGAGTTAATTTATATTGGTATTAGTCTAAAATTTTTATCAAAGAAAGTAAAATTATTGTAGACTATTGTTTATATTTTTTTCTATTTTTTTGATATTTTTAGCTAATTATTTATTGTGCAAATTCGCCTTTCTTTCTTCTTTTTTTTCTTTTTTTCTCTGGGCCTCCTAGTGTAGCCCAGCGCAGCCAGGCCCGACCCAGGCTAGCCCAAGCCAGCCGAGTCTGGTCCGGCTATTAAATTCTTTTTTTTTGGGAGCATAGGGCTGACCCTGTGCTGTACGGCCCAGTAGGGCCTGGCTTTCCCAGGCCCGGCCAGGGCTCGGCCAGGTCGGCCTAGACCAGGCCAGCTAGGTGAGGCCAGGCCTAGTTCGACTGGCCTGGAACTACAGCGAAATTTGTTTTAAAATTTTTAAAAAAATTTATAAATTAAAATTATGGGTTGGTATATTCTTACATATATTTTTGTTGGTTTTATGGTTGGGTTTTTGATGTATAAAAATTCATGAATAGTCATAGTATAGACATGATTTTTAATAAATTATTTATATCAAATAAAATTTGAGAAGACAGATTACTTACTTGGATTTGATCTCTCCTAGCATGTTCCTCAATTTCTGCACTTCGAGATTCCTTTTCATTCGTGCTCCGCTTGAGGAGAAAGAAAGGAGGTGGGTAGAGTTGGGTCATAGTTTTTCTTTAGAGGTAGAAAAAATATAGTTTAGGCTTTTTATAGATTATTAGGGATTTTAAAAATTAGAATTTTAGTTGGGTTCAAACTGCTTGAATTAGTAGTTTATGATAGAATTAATTAAGGTTATGATTTTAAAAATAAGATTTGGATTTGGGTAAGTTAGGATAGATATGATTATTGTTAGGATTTATATTAGGATTAGTTAAGATTTATGAAAAGATTTGATAAGATAGGATTTGGATTAGGATTAGATTTTGGGTTATAAATTCTTGGGTTGGGGTTTTGAGTTTAGATAAATAGGTATGAGGAAAAGAATCAAGGAGGAAAAATAATAATTCAAGCCATAATGTTAATAATAACAATGATGATAAATAATAATAATTAACCAAGTAATAATAGAAATAAATAATAATTATTCAAATACTAATTATAATACTCTAGTAATAATAATCAACAACAATAATACAATACATAATAATAATATTAATAACAATAATAGTTAATAATAATTAAAATAACCATAAAAATAGCAATAATAATTATAATCATAATGAAACACTCAATACTAAGAATAACAAATAATAATAAAATAACCAGTAAAATAAAATAAATACTTTAGAAAAATAAAAATAATGTATTTTAGACCAGGGGTATTACACTTTTATTATTAAACTTGGTACAAAAGAGCTAACCTTACCCTTAATCCTACAAGAATATACCTTCTCTTTTAATTTACACCTAGATTACAAGAGTATACCTTCTCCCTTTTCACTGTCACCTTCTTCTCTCTTTCTTCGCTTCTTATCTTTCTTGTTGTGATGCAATATACTAGGTTACAATTTTTATTTATAGAGTTTTACAATCCAAACTATATTTTAATTATGAGACGAGCTTAGTCGTCGGATGCTTAAAGAACTTGATCAATCCTTTTAGGAGTTGATTTCCTTTATCTAGAAGAATTCTAAACCTTTCAAACTTTAGAAACAAATCTTCATTGAATAGAAATTGAGTTCTATTCGCAGTTCACCAGCAAAGAAGTTTGAACGCGCCAGAAAAGAAAACATGAATCTGATTCTGACTACTGGCTATCGACAGCCTTCTCAGGCTTGTCGACAGGTGAATCAATCTGTCGACAGTAGATGCTGCCTGTCGACGACTAATGCTGCCTGTCAATGACTAAGCTGCATGTTCTTCTCTATATCTTGCTGTCGACAGGTCCTATCGGTAGCCCATCGCTGCAGTCGACAGGCCTGTCGGCTGCAAACTTTTTTCTTCTAGATTTACTTCTTTTTCAAGTTTTCTTTTTTCTTCAATTCAATTAGATCTTCTTTGGCCATCATTTCTATCTTTAAAATAAGGCAAAATTTCAACAATCTTCACCTTGTCCTTTTCAAGTCTTTAGCAAAACACCATGAAAATTTTGAAATTATACATTAATTCTTTCATTGATTGTAACCAACCGTGAAGTCTTTAACTCTTACCTCCTTCTGGGGCCTTTGGCTGATTCACTGTTGTGGCTTGGGCCATCTCGGGCCTTTCCTAAATGTACCCTTTCTTTTTTCTGTAACACTTTGACCCAGTTCACGTTCCATCGCAGTCTTTCTTAAAGCTCCACCGCGCGATGAGCTCATTTCCAAGCTTATCACTGAAACTCTACCTCGAGTTTCCTTCCTTCAGGTGTATAACCCTCCACACTTCTCCCTTTACAGGATTAGCCCGTATCCTTGGCTAACCGTGATGATTCCTTGTTGTACTTGGATCTGACATCCTTCTTCGTCGAGCACCTCTATGGATATTAGATTGTATCATGCTTCCGGGACATACCGAACCACCTACAGAGCATGCATCATCCCATCTCTGCATGTAACTTTGACTGTCTCAGTGCCGATAATCTCGCAAGCCGAGCCATCCACCATCTTGACAGTCCCTTCCTTTTTTGCATCCAAGGAGTTGAACATCTCTTTATGAGAATATACATAAACTGTACTGCAAGAATCAAATATCCAGTTTTTATCTTGAGAAGTGTTATCTTCAGCATAGAATGTTATTAATACTTTGATGTCTGATATACTGCTCATTGTTACGTTTGCCTCCACAACTCGCCCCCTCTTCTTCAACCACTTTTATCGATGCTTGCAGTCATTCTTCCAATGACCTTCCATGTGAAAAAAATGTGACGCCTTCGATGAGCCCGAACTTTTCTTTCCTTCTCCTCCTTTCCTTCACGTTACCACCAAACCTAATCCTTCATACTCCTCTTGTTTTGGTCTTTTCCTGATCTCAAAAGAGAGTTGACGTGATCTCCTTCAAGATGAGAGTTTCTTTATCATAGAGTATGGTGGTGATAATGTGATCATATGGCTGTGAAAGTGAACTGAGAAATATGAACGTTTTGTCCTCTTCATCGATCTTGACATCAACAGCTAAAAGCTCGCTGATCACCTTGTTGAAGAAGTTTAGATGCTCCAACATCATTGTCCCTTCTTTCCTGTGTAGCCCATATAGTTGTTTCTTTTGATGCAGCTTTTTGAGAAACTTTTTGTCATATGCAATAATTCTAATCTTGACCACAAACCTGTAGCTATTTCTTCATCCATCACAATGATCTCGTCTGCGAGATATAGTTGGATCATGCTTCCCGCTTTTAGATCCATCTCCTCCTAATCCTCATCTGACATATCTATAGGTTTTGCAGACTTTTCCTGAAAGATTTTTGAAGACTCTATTGCATCAACAACGTCTTCACTATCTTTTGCCATAATCGAAGTTTTCTTTACCATTGAATTTCTCGACCTCGAACTTACTCACAGAAATTCTTATATTTGACATATCGTCTTTCATCAATATTTAACTCTGAGACCAGTTGTTAGTACAACTGATGCTCTGATACCAATTGTTGTGTACAACAGAACCAGTGACAATATAACAATACTTGCAAAAGAAAAACTATTGTAGAACAAACTAGAAATACCAAGACAAAAGAGTAATAACAATAACAAGAAGATTAAATGTGGTTCGGCTCAAACTTAGCCTACGTCTGTAAGGAGAGAACTTGAGAGAATTTTTATTAATAAACTTGATATAAGAGATTTAACCTTCCTTTGATTCCACAAAGTATTCACCTTCTCCTTGAACCTACACCTAGATTACAAGAGTATATCTTCTCTCTTTGCATCGTCACCTTCCTCTCTCTTTCTTGGCTTCCTGTTTTTTGTTGTGATGTAATATACTAGATTGTAATCTTTATTTATAGAGTTATACAATTCAAACCCTATTCTAACTATGAGATGATTTTGACCGTCGGATGCTTAAAAAGCTTGATCAATCCTTGTAAGAGAGTATTCCTTGATTTAGAAGAATTTTAGACCCTTCAAACTTTAAAAATAAATCTTTATTGAATAGAAATTGAGTTCTATTCGAAGTTCACCAGAAAAGAAACTTGAACACACCAGAAAAAGAAAACGTGAATCTGATTGTCTATTGGACGTCGACAGTCTTCTCAGACAGCGGATGCTGCCTGTCGACAGACTGAGCTGCCTGTTCTTTTCTGTATCTTACTGACGATAGGTCCTATTGACAGCCCACTGAGACAGGCCTGTCGACTGCATATTTTTCTTCTGGATTTGCTTATTTTTAAAGTCTTATTTTTTCTCCAATTCAATTGGATCTTCTTTTGCCATCATCTCTAACTTGTAAACAAAACAATTTTCCAACAATATAAACCCGTCAATCAATCACCGCCACTAGATAAGAGTCAAAACGATATGAAAAGTATTAATTAGCCGTTTTATTAAAAAAAAAAAGCTTAACAAAATATTCTCGAGACAAAGAAATCATTAAAAATCTTAAATACCTTTTAAAGAGAATTAGGCAGCCTTGAGGCAATGTGCATTATGCCCACAACATTCACGAACGCGCTTTCAAAATACTACTCTCTCTCTCTTTTGGACTTGCTCTAACCCTAACACCAACATAGGATCGCACCTAATATTCCAAGTTTTGAACTCTATCTTGGATCAATCCAAGACCATCTCACTCATTAACAACTAAAGTTTGGCCAAGTCCACAACATTAATGAATCAAACCCTAATGTCCATAATATGTGTCTCCAAAAGAATAAATGCAAGCGTTTTGAGACCAACCTCTTCTCATGTATTAATGGCGGCCTGGCTTTCACAACCTGTTTGGTTAAGGGTGAAAGTGAGGAAGTGAGGAATTGAGGAAGTAGTAATAATTTCCTTTGGAACTTGGAAATTGGTTAGTAAGTTTTCCGGTGTTTGGATGTTGTTGGGAAGTATGATTTGAAAAATATTTTGTCTTTTTCGGTATTTGGATGGTAATGTGAAAGTGAAAGTGGAAAAGTTGACCACAAAGTTGACCGTAAAATAATATTAAAAATAAATTAATTAAGAAAAATAAAAAATAACTATAATTAGAATGCAAGTGAGATTTACATGGTCAAAAAATTAACTGTTTTGTACTACAATTTATTACAAATGTGATTTACATGACCACAAATTAACTGTAGCACTCTGGAAGTGAGGAAATGGTTGTGTAAAAGAGAAAAGATAAAAGGAAAAGAGGTTTTCTTATTTTCCTTTTCCGGTTTGGATAGATAGGGAATTGAGCAATTATATTTCCCTATTTCCTTACTTCCGCCCACTTCCTTGCAACCAAACAACCCCAACACAGTCATAACAAGTGACAGTCTTTATTCTTCGATTGCACAAACTTAATCTCTCTTTAAGTGCCTTGTCACTTGCAGAAATTCAGCAAAAAAGAAATATAGAAAATAAACTATTTACAGGGATTTGCAATGAGCCTTTGTTACTGATTTGCATGCAAACGTCACTCTTTGAAAGTTTTGCACAATGGCCCCAAAATGGTTGACTTCTCAAGTTAGAAGTAACATGTGAGTCATGCTTCATCTTTTTAAATAAGATTGTTTCTTCAGATGGCTATTGAAGTAGACCGTTTTTGCTGCAAAAATATTAAATAAATAAATGGCGCCTTCTTGGCTAGCTATTGACAACTTGTAAAGATATAGACTATTTTTCACTTATTAAAAGGGAAGGAAAAATAAAGAAAAAGAAAAGAAGTAGATGCTTGTGATTTATTCTTTATACTCTTTTTAATGCTTAGTTTATAAAAATTTAGTCAGAAATGTCATTTGGACTATTATTTCGCATCTAATTCAAAGTGGGCCTGGAATCTCCTATGGGTTTGTTAAGAATCTGATGGTTTCTCACGAAATGTATTCAAACTCTCTTACATCTATAAGTTGGTTCAACAACCTCACTTATTCCATTTCTGGTTATCTAACTGAATACGTGTAGGGAGAGAGTGTAAAATCTTATTGGTAGAGTTTTTTTTAGCTCATTAGAGAAGATAGTCAGAGTTTGGAGTTCAATAGTGTGCCAAGAAGTCAGCACATGGTTGAAGACACTGGCCCGATCAACTGCCCAGTAGACCGGTCGTACGCAGAGGTGTACATTGGGAGAAAGGAGATGTTGTGGTCGACCGCCTAGAGGAAGCAACAACAGTAGACAATCGGTCGACTGCCCGATCGGTCGACCAGAAGATTAATTGTGGCCCTGCACAACTAGCAGTTGATCGGCCAACGCGCAGTGCTTAGTCTGCACAGGCTGTGGTCAACCGCCCAGTCGACTGCACCTCGGCTCTGAGCTATTTTCCATTTGGACTCTGGATTCGTTTCTGATCCAAATCCTGACCTATTGGTTCCCTTTTCTTCATAAATTCTCTAGCTATATAAAGAGGGGTATTGTCCCCAGTATTTGTAATCTGAATTGATTGATTAATAAAAGCTCTCTACTTCTGGCTCAAAAACGTAGGCAATTCTCGAACCTTGTTAAACCTGTGTTTTCACGCTTTCTTTCTCTCTATTTGTCCTTGCCAATTGTGATTGTTCTGCGGTAATACTCTGGTGTTTGCACGTAAACCTCAGGAAGGTCAGCCTACAAGTGGTATCCGAGTTTTTGGGTTTTCGACGGGGAGTTTGCATTTGGGTGGAGCAAATCGCTTTGGAAATTGTTCGACGATTTCATTTGGAGGTAAAAATCTAATTTTTATCTATTTGAATCTGCTTTTCACTAATTGTTTTCATATTACTTTGTTGGATCTACTGGAGGAGATGGCTGAGAAGAGTCAACCTACGATGCATATTGTGAATAGTCATCCATCAAAGATTGACTTGGTGAAATTTGATGGCACGGACAATTTTGTTCATGTGGAGATGTGAGGTGATGGATGCACTGTTGACGTCAAATCTCAAAAAATTCTCTACATAAGGAGAAAAAGTCGGAAGAGACTTCTGAAAAAGACTAGGACAAAATAAATAAGATGGAGTGCAGTGTCATAAAATCTTATGTAACACAAGATATCAAATATCATGTGATGACTGAGACTTCAATGAAGAAGATTTGGGAGATCCTAGAAAGCAAATACTTGACCAAAAGCATAGAGAATCGCTTGCACCTGAAGATGAGGTTTTATCATTTCCAATTGAAGAAAGGTATCTCATCGGTGAACACATGAATAACTATACGAACCTTCTTGTGAATTTAGCCAATGTGGATGTGGTGATCGAGGGGGATAAGATGTTAATTCTTCTCAGTTCTCTTCCTGATAAGGATTACAAGACCTTTGTTCTCACCCTAATCAATGGTAAATAATCTATTGCCTGTAATGAAATTTCTTCTGCACTTGTAAATCATGAATTGAGAATGAAAGACAAAATATCCTCCAATAGTATATTGGCAGAAGCATTGACGGTAAGAGGTATGAGTTTCAGTCGAAAGAACAAAAGTAATTTGATAGATAAAAGTCCAAAGTCGATTTCAGATATCTGAAGAAGAATCAGTGTGCCTTCTACAAAGAGTTAGGGCACTGGTAGGTTGATTATCCAAAGATCAAGGATAAGAAAAAGTCAAAGTCTGAGGCAAACCTAACACAGATGATCATCACACTGCTGATCGTACTTTATAGGCAGGTGGATCAAACTCATACTCATCGGTATTTTTATTCTCAGTCACTACTCCTAGTATTTCTTACTTAAAAGATTCTGAGTGGATTCTAAATACAGGTGCTATCTATCATGTGTGTCCCAATAGGGATCGATTTTCTAGTTTCGAGAAGTTAGATGGTTGTTCCGTCATCATAGGTGATGATCGTCCAGGTAACATGAAAAAGATAGGTACAATCCTTATCGAGATGTTTGATGAGATGGTATAGGAATTGAAGGAAGTGAGGTATGTACCTCAATTGAAGAAAAATCTTATCTCAGTTTGTGGCTTGAAAGTATTGGTCTAGAGATATTTAATAAAAATGGTGTTTTCAAGATGCTTAGATGCTCGATGGTGGTATTCAAGGGTTTCTTGCGCAAGAACTTTTGTTACTTGAAGGGTAATATGATTACAGAGCAAGTGGAGACTTTTATTAGTTCAGATGATAATTGTACCCGGTTATGGTACATGAGGCTCGGACATACATGTGAAAAGTCTTTGTAAGCTCTAGGAAAGCAAGATTTGTTGCACGGTGCGAAGACTTGAAAATTAGAATTTTGTGAGCATTACATCATTGAAAAGAAGGCCAAGATGAAATCCGGCACCGCGATTCATTGCACCGAGGGGATTCTTAACTATGTTTACACATATGTTTGAGACCTATCAAGACGATATCTATTAGAGGTAACTACTACTTTGTGTCTTTTATCAATGATTACTCTAGATGATGTTGGATATATACAATGAAGCATAAAGGAGAAGTCCTAGAACTATTTGTGGAGTAGAAAAAAAATATGGAGAAGAATATGAGAAGGAAGATCAAGATACTTTGTTTAGATAATGGTGAAGAGTACACTAGTGATCATTTCCTACAGCTTTGCCGCAATGAGGGCATAAAATGACACTTTATAGTAGAAAATACCGCAACAAAATGAGATGGCCGAAAGGATGAACAAGACCTTACTGGAGAAGGTTCGTTGCATATTATCCAATGCCGGATTATTGAAATCTTTTTGGGCTGAAGCATTGGCATATGTTTGCCATCTCATTAACAGGTTGCATTCGTCTGCAATAGGAGGTAAAACTCCTTTAAAAGTTTGGTTGAAAAAATTTGCTCAAGACTATGACTCACTTCGGGTATTTGGTTATCCACCCTATTATCATGTCAAGAAAGATAAGTTGGGAGCGAGAGCGAGGAAATGTGTACTTTTGGGTTCCAAGAAAGGTGTGAAAGGCTACAAAATTTGGGATCAAAGGACAAGGAGATCATCTAGAGCAGGGATATCACGTTTAACGAGGCTTCAATGGTGAAGTCTATAGACTCTCAGTAGGTGGAGAGTGAAAAGACCAATAGGATATCACAGCAGGTGGAGAGTAGAGTGATGCTACTCTACCACCATCAGATAGAACAGTATCATGCGAGATCTCACCTGAGGTGACACATGGTGGTGATCATGTAGCCAATGAGGATGCTAATGATGATGAGGATCAAGGACCGATTATTGGTGATGTCCTAAATTCTATTGCGGTTAAGAAAACTCGAAGAAATTCATGTAAGCCCAGTTAGCTTACTACAAACATGATTGATGCCTATGATCTTCCAGTCATTGAAGAGGTGATCCCGTCTATATATAAGAAAGCTGAAATTAGTTCGGAGTTCAAAATTTAGAAAGATTCCATGATGGAAGAGATGAACTCTCTTCAGAAGAACGACACTTGAAAATTGACAGAGTTGCCCAAGGAAAAGAGGCTATTGGTTGTAAGTGGGTATTTGCAAAGAAATAAGAATCTCTAGATGGTGATACTATACGCTATAAGGTCAGATTGGTAGCTAAAAGATACGCACAGCGAGAAGGCACTGACTACAACAAGGTATTCTCACCTGTTGTAAAGCATTCATCGATTCAAATATTGTTGGCACTGGTGGCAAAGTACGAGTTGGAACTTGATCAGCTCAATGTAAAAACTGCTTTTCTCTATGACGACCTTGATGAGGAGATCTTTATGTCTCAACTTATGGGGTTCAAGACTGTAGGAAAAGAGAATATGGTGTGCAAGTTGAAGAAATCGCTTTATGCGCTAAAAGAATTGTCAAGGCAATAGTACAAGCATTTCGACAGTTTCATAAGAGGCAAGAGGTACACACGAAACTATTTTGACCAATGTGTTTAGAGTATGTTTATCTACTTATATATGTAGACGATATGCTCATTGCTTCTAGAAGTAAATCCGTGATTAATAAATTAAAGAAAAACTTGTCATTTGAATTTGTGATGAAAGATCTTGGTGAAGCGAAAAAGGTGCTAGACATGAATATAAGAGAGATAAAAAAAGTAGCAAAGTTTGCTTGACACAGAAGGGATATTTGAAGAAGATATTGTAGAAGTTCAACATCAATGACGATACAAAGTCTATAAGTATACTGTTGGCCCCTATTTCAAGTTAAAAGGAACTATGTCTCGACAACTATTGAAAAGCGTGAGTATATGTCTCACGTACGCTATGCTAGCATAACTGGTAGTTCAATGTATGCAATGGTGTGTATGAGACCTGATTTATCACAAACTGTCTCAATGGTTAGCAGATACATGCACAAACCCAATAGGGATCATTGGGAGGCATTGAAGTGAATTCTATGGTACATCAAAAATACCATAGATGCTGGTTTGGTGTTCGAGAAGGATACTACGGGTAAGTAAGAGTGTATTAGATATGTAGATTTTGATTATGCTGGAGATCTCAACAAGCGCCAGTTTACAACAAGATATATATTAACATTGTCCCAAGCACCAGTGAGTTGGCACTCTATTCTACAATTTACTGTCGCTTTGTCTACTACGGAGGCCGAGTATATGGTCATGACGGAGGTTATAAAGGAGACAATTTGGCCTCAAGGGTTCCTTGACAACCTGGGGATTGAACATGATTTATTGAAGATCAATTGTAATAGCATGACTTCTATCTATTTGGCAGAGAGCCAAGTTTATCATGCAAAGATGAAGCACATCGACATCAGGTTATACTTTGTTCGGGAGAATCTTGATAAGGGTGACATCGAGTTATAAAAGATTTACACGAAGGAGAATCCCACTGATATGCTTACAAAGTTATTCGGGAGTAAAGTTCACACATTTAAGGATTTACTCTATATCCTTTGAGTTGCTTGAGTTCAATGGAGCTTGTTTGATGAACTACGAATGGCTTGATCTCATAGGACAGGAGGTATGTAGGCAACCACATTGGTGCAACCTGATTGAGTCGACATGGTGCTTTGTTGTGTTCGGCTCAGATTTGAGAAATCTTCACCGAGGTAGAGAATTACGGAGAGAGAGAGTATAAAATCTTGTTAGTAGATTTTTTAACTAATTAAAAAAGATAACTTAGAGTTTAGAGTTCAACGGCGTGTTAAGAAGTCAGCATACGACTGAAGACAGTGGCTCAGTCGACCGACCATGCACAGACGTGCACATGGGAGAAAAGAGTTGTAGCATTCGATCGCCCCAAGGAAGCAGCTGCAGCAGAAGACGTCGGTCGATCACCCGGTCGACCGACTTGAAGATTGACTATGACTCTGCACAACTAGCGGTCGAGTAACGAGCGCACAGTGTTGAGCCTGCACAACCAACGGTGACCACACCTCAGTTATGAGCTGTTTTCTATTTGGATTTTGGATTCATTTCTGATCCGAATTTGGATTTGTTGGTTTTCTTTCTTCATGGATTCTATGACTATATAAAGAGGGATATTGTCCCCACTATTTGTAACCTAAATGATTGATTAATAAGATCTCTCTCCTTCTGCCGCGAAGACATAGGCAATTGTCGAACCTCGTTAAATCTGTGTCTCGTCGCTTTCTTTCTCTCTCTATTTTGTTTTTCAATTATGACTATTCTGCGGTAATACTCTTGTGTTTGTACATAAACCTCAGGCTGGTTACCTACAACACAAACTCAAAGATTGACTTGGTTTCAGATTTACCACAAACCCGAAAGTAA